>JALJCO010007347.1:0-103331 GCA_023101725.1 Atherinomorus stipes
TGTTTTCATTGACTTAAAGAGATATGACAGAGCACTGGCTTCATTCACTGTATCAAATATCATTATAAGTATCACAGCAACCCTTCCACAATAAGCTCATGTCACTTTGCTGGTGGTATATACAGCTTTTTTCATGCTACAATTGCCAGTTTATTCTTAAAGTGAAAACCCTTAGAGTCTTGCACTTCAGCACATTTCAGCATGATGGGCATCAGCTACAATGGCTGAGTACACATACCCATTCAGGGCTGATGAGCACTGGCTCTCTGGAGACAGCTTGGTGAGAACAGCGAGGTGGAATATTCGTGCCACTGAGCAAGGCCTTGGAATCATTTGAAAAGCAGTGAGTGGTGGTGTCAAGTCATAATGGTAACAATTACCAAACTGAGGAGGCACCCTTTGGAGATAAGGTCTGCTTCACTTTACAATTAACGCAAGGATGCTCTCACCCAGGATCCATCGTTCGCATGGCTGAAAGGTTATCCACGCATTTAGGCCTGATGCCCAAGCAATATCTAATGCTGCTGCCACTTTCAGAGCCAGTTCATTTGCACACATGGAGACAGATTTTGATGCAAGCCAAATAAAATGCACAGACAAAACCATTTCTAAATGGAGACTGAAATTACTTTGAGGCTTTTATAGGAAGCATACTGCAGTTTGGGTATCTAACATATCCTGATTCAAAGCGTCTTGCTCTCCTTTCCCGGTAATGTTTGTGTGTGTGCATCCCACTGATGTTCACATTAGCAGACAGATGCGGCTAACAGTCCTGATGGGCAGTCATGGGTGTATCAGGGTGGAGGCCAATGAGCTTTGCTAAATCCAATTGGATTATTTCGCTTTGGAGGATATAAAGGCAAGATATGACTGAGTTTCAGCCCTCCATCAGATACTCACATAAAGCGTACAGTGTAGTTTTAAAGGGGTGTTTTGTGCATTACAAATCCTAAATCTCTTTTATGTCAGTTGAAATTTTTTTAATGCAAGTTTAGGTTAATGCTGTCTTTTGGTTGCACAGTAGCTGTATGTATCTAGCACAGATTTTGTCATTGACTTTCATTCCAGTGCTTTGAAAAACTGAAGCAGAAAACAGACAAATTATTGACTAAAACAAAAAAATAATAATTCTGTATATTCTTATGCCACAGATGTTTAAGAATGTAGCCAAGGGTTTTATACTTGCAGCTACACAGAAAGAATGCATTTTCATGAGTGTGAGTTTGCTTTTGTGTGTGGAGTTGTTGACAGACATCAGTTCAGGTGATAACTACAACAATCCACTCACAGATGTTCTTAGCTGTTGGGATGGCCATCCCTAGCCAGTGCCATCCATCCTGTAATTTGCAGTTGTATGTGTATTCAGCAGGAGTGGGCAACTTGGAAACTAATAAATCCATCCATCCGTCCATCCATCCTTCCATCCATCCATCCATCCATCCATCCATCCATCCATATGGCGTTGGATTGCAGGGGAAGCTCAGACTTCCCTCTCCCCAGCCACATCTGCCAGCAACTCCCCTTATCCAGGGGGATCCTGAGACATTCCCAACCCAGCCGAGAGACGTAGAACCTCCAGCATATCCTGGATTTCCCCCAGGGTCTCCTCGCAGTGGGATGTGCAGAAAACCTCACCAGGGAGAAGTCCAGGAGGCATTGTGACCATATGCCCAGGCCATCTCATCTTAGTATATATATATATATATATATATATATATATACACACAGTGGGGAAACATGACATTTTCACCAGATGTCGGCAACAACCCAAGTAATGCACACATACAAAGAAATCCTAACATTTATGTCCATCAATTAAGTTATGAGTAATATAGTGAAATGACACAGGGAATATTGAATACGCTTACTTTAATACTTAGTGCAGAAACCTTTGTTGGGGATTCCATTCTCCAGATGCTTCCTGTATGGAGAAACCAGTGGAATACATTGCTCAAGTGTGATTTTGGCCCATTCTTCCACACAAACTGCCTTCAAATCTTCAAGGTCCCGGGGGTCTCTTCTGTCAACTCGGATCTTTAGTTCTTTCCAAAGATTTTCAAGTCAGGCGATTGACTTGGCCATTCTAGCAACTTTATTTTCTTTTCCTTAAACCAGCTGAGTGCTTCCTTGGCTGTGTACTTGGATGGTCGTCTTGCTGAAAGATCCAGCCTCTTTTCATCTTCAGCAGCTGGCAGATGGCAGCGGATTCTGGTCAAGAATGTCTCTCTACTTTTCTCCATTCATTCGTCTTTCAATGATATGAAGTCTGCTAGTAGTACATGCTGAAAAACAGCCTCCCACCATGATGTTCCCACCTCCAAACTTCACTGTTGCTATGGTGTTTTTGGGCTCAAGTGTGGTGCCGTTTCTCCTCCAAACATGTTGTGTCTTATGACAATCAAAAAGTTCACTTTTGGTCTTATCTGACCAGACCATGTTTTCCAGAATGTCATGGATTTGTCCAGATGTGTTGCAAATTTCAAACCAGCATCAACACGTTTTTTCTTCAGAAATGGAGTCTTGCATGGTGTGCGTGCATGAAGGCCATGGCGGTTGAGTGTATCACTTATTGTTTTCTTTGAAACAACTGAACCTGCTGATTCCAGGTCTTTCTGAAGCTCTCCACGAGTGGTCCTGGGCTGTTGGAGAACCTTTCTGATTATTGTTCTAACTCCTCTGTCTGCAATCTTGCGAGGAGCTAACCCGACTCCGTCAGATGGATTTTCTCTTCCATATCCATCTGGTAATCATCCGTTGGAGTAGTTTTGGGAAGGGGTGAAAATACTGGTTAGCTGATTGGATAAGGCATCTGTCTATCACCACCTATGTTGGTGATAGACGGGCCAAATCAACCAATCAGATCAACGAAGCATATAACATACAAACAGAGTGACGACAAAAACACAACCACAAGCCAGGCTACTCTTGCTGCTGCCGGCAATGGCTTGTTAGCTTAGCAAACAAGAAACATTTGGGCAATAATTCCGATAAAACTTTAGCGATAGCCATGCTGACGCTAGTTTCATCTGCTGAAACCGCCATGTTGTTTAGACTGAACTGTCGCTTCTCGTTGCGTCACACCTCAACCCGCCTCAAAGCCAACGCTGATTGGACGTTCGTTTGATAAACTGCTCCAAATTCTCTTCAACGGAAAGTAGCCAGACTGATCTGTGAGTGAAAACCTGAAGCTCGCGAGATCAGGATGGTCTCACGAGGCGAGCGAGGACCACATGGCCGCGGCCGGTTTATGACGGTGCCTTGTTCTTCAATTTCCGGATGATGGCCCCAATGGTGCTCACAGGAACTTTCAGAAGTTTAGAAATGCACCTGGAATCAAAGCCTTCAGTGTGTTTTGTAATAATGAGGTTGTGTAGGTCTTTAGACAGTCTTTGCTTTTACCCATCATGGAATGCTCCTTGTCTGACACCTTGGTGATGAGTAACCTTTTTAAATGCATCAATCAGGACTAAACCAGCTGATATTACTTTGCACTGAGAGGAAATAGGATTTCTTTCTAAATACTTAGACTCCAGCTGCTTTCTTGGCTTTCCATATCTGTTTGCTCTCCATTTCTTCATGCGTTCAATGCTTATTTCCCATGTAATTTCACTATATTACGCATAACTTAATTTATGGACATAAATGTTAGGATTTCTTTGCATGTGTGCATTACTTGGGTTGTTTCCGACATCTGGCAAAAATTTCATGTCAATAGCCCTAGTAGAAGTATATTTTCTGAGAAAAATGCTGACGTGTTCATTACTTTTTCCCCTGCTGTATGTATATATATGTATGTGTTATATATATATATATATATATATATATATATATATATGCTTTCCTGTCATTAAAGGTGCCATGACATCAAATTTCACTTTTCTGGGGTTTTGGGTGTATAATATGATCTGTTGTGCACTGATGAGGCCATGTGAATGTCCAGAGTGAGAATCAAAGTTCCTGTTTATGGTCTGTCAGCTTTGTCTCTCTGCTCAGAAACAGTTGAATCAGACAGCAGGCTGTCATTCTACGTAGTTCTATCATTCTACGTAGTTCCATCATTCTACGTGATTTAATTGCTCCAATAAGAGCACACTATCAAGTAAACAGCGCCCCCCCTCTCTCTCTCCTAACGGTTTATGCACCGTCCGCTCCCCCCTCCCCTCCCTGTCTGATTCAGCTTCGTGTATGGAGCTAGTAATAACTTCTGTGCAGTCAGGTCTGGGTTTTCAAACAAATGGATTTAAAAGAAAACTTCTGCAGCAACACTGAGGGAGGCGACCACAACCTTGTCATTACCTGTAAGTTTATTTATTTTCTAAATGCTGTCTTGTCTGATAAACGTAGCTCACTGTCTGAATTGTTGCTAGCAGTTAGCCTTTAGCAAACTCCGACCGCAGCTTGACCTAGATTCTCCAAATAAGGTCATAGCCAAATAAGGTGTAGCCAATCAAAATGAAGTCAACGTGGTCTCCGGGTAAAGCTCCATATCATCACTGGACCCAATTGTATTACTGAGGAAGTGAGGTCTGGCGTTTCAAAACAATACTCCGCTGTAAAAAATGCAGTTTTTTTCTTTGGAGTATTTACATATGCAGTAATACCAACAACATAAACTAGTTTTTAACTGCTATGTCATCACTCCTTTAACTTTAACTGTCATTGCTATTTATAGTGATATATATATATATATGTATATGAGTGTATACATAAGTATTTTTTCTTCTCTCTCTCTTTCTCTCTCTCTCCCTTTCTCTCTCTCTTTTGTATTGAAGAAAATATAGTCCTATTGTGCTGACATTTTCCCACCACTGCCAATTATACCAAGCAGTACATGTCAATTGGTAAGACACTGACATGTGACAACATATGGAAGGAAGAAGGCGATGAGTAACAACAAAACCAAACTCTGCAGTGCAAAGTGTGGAGTGACTGGACTACTTTCATAGTCCTCTTCCAGGCTTTTCTGTCATTAACATTAACTCTGTCATTGCTATTTATAGTGAGCTAACCTTTTGTTACTGGGCCTCCATCCAAGCTCTCTCTTTCTCTGGCTCTGCCACTAAGTGACCTCCAGATCGCCACGTTGCTTCTAATCTGGAACTAGAAGTGATAGTTATGCCGACTCTTCACTTTAAAATCTTCATTTTTGACCCTCCAGGGGGCACACTCTCTTTTCACGTGTCTAATGAATATAAGTACCAAAGCCAAGTCTCAAGAGTGAATTGCCTTTCATCCTGTTATGTTTCATGCTTGGTTAACTCTAAAGAACCGTTACGATGGCAGCTGCAGTCATATCCATAGAACACCAATCACCAAGAAAGGGTAAAAATGCAAGAGTCTGCTGTTTTTCATTTCTAGAAGGAGGTAATTTCAGTATTTAAGATATCTTTAGATTAGGCTAATATAATTCCAGAGCCTATTGTTCTTTTATCAAAAGATAGCCACAAATCATTTCTTGATATACTAAATGAAACATGCAGGTGTGAGAGGAGTCCTAGTGAGGCAGCAGTATTTCTTTTGGGGGGGGGGGTTGTTTGTTTTTTTCAGGGTGTTTTTTTTTTTTTTTTTTTTTTTTGGCTTGCTTTGAATCCAGATGCCTCTTGCTTCCTGACAGCTGTATGTGTGGCTGATCCATTTAACTAATAGACCAGTAGTTAAATGCATCTGTTCAGAGGAGACAGTTGTGTTCCAAATAGGCACTCTGTAAGCTGCTGACATTTTCACAGAAAGGGAAGGTAGACAATGTAAAAATAGGTACTTGACGTTTACAGAAACTCTTAGCTGAGGCAGATGCAAAGTAAGAAATGGTGACATTTCAAATCCCATGTTTCATACAGATCTTTTATCATCTGCAAAACTAATAACTGCACAACACCATACCTGGGAAACAGTTGTGAATACCAGTTGTGTTAAGGTCAAACAGGGTGTTAGAAGGAAGAGAAGTTTGCTCTTTTCCATATGAGTCCTGTCTTACAGTGGAAGGTTTTGCCCTTCTTACACTATGGATTCCATTAGAAGAACTAGGTTATTGGTCCTTTTGTTCCATGAGCACAAAAACAAATGGCAGAGTTAAAGCTAGTGTGTAAACACAACAGGTGTTAAATGTGAAGGGTGCAAAACAAAATAGATACATTTAATATTAGTTTTAGTAAAGTTACAATGAACTATGGTTAAATTTTCTTCCATGGTATGCAATGGGATGCAAGGAAACATTTTAATATACCCCTCTATACTGTATACACTATATACAGTTTACTATACATATATACATATAGATATATATGTGTGTGTGTGGGGGGGGGTGCGTTTTTGCAACATTGTGGGGGACCATGTTCTGGATTTTTACCATCTCCGTGGGGACGTCTTGCCCTCGTGGGGACATTTTCCCGGTCCCCACAGGTACAAACCCCGTTTTGAGGGTCAAGGTTAGGTTTTAGAGAATAAGTTTCAATTAGGTTTTGGTTAGGGTTAGGACAAGGGTTGGGTTTAGGCAATCAGTTATGGGCGTTAGGTTTAGGGTAGGGGGCTAGGGAATGCATTATGTCAATGGATATACCCCACAGGGATATAAAAACAAACGTGTTTGTGTGTGTTTGTGTGTTTTAGGGATTTTTTTTTTCTGTTGATACAAGTTGTACAACATGAATGCAGTTTGTTTCTCCTGTATTTGTACATCTTCAGCTGGAGTTCGCAACCTCCACCTCCACACAGTTGATTACAGTTGCCATGAAAGCCATTCGTGCCACTAAAAGCACATCCGATTCAAGCAGTGGTAATAGAGCTATCATGTCATGCTCAACATTTGATAAGGTATGACACCATTAGATGAATTGTTTGTTTTTAAATTAAATTTTAGGCTCAATTGGTACAACTACAATGCTTAATGACAACTTCTGTGTTTGACATCAAAGCTATGGCCTGGCTTGCATTTCCCTACACATGAAACTGTAAGTTGCTTTGGTAAAGACTGCAACATGTGTGATTGATTTCCTTGGTTTGCCAGATTTACACATCATATTGCTACCAAGACTCAAAAAATTAAAACTTATGCTAGCTAACAGTGCAATTATTATTGTGTGCCAGTTCAAGGTTTGCACACTTAGAAGTGCAGATTCATCTGAAACATCCGTCACAGGGATGCACCAGGCACTGTCCCATTTGGAAGGCACCTCTGAATCCAGCCGACAGATCCGTAGTCCGCTCAGCAGGCAGTGGAGGCTACTGGTGGCGTATCCTCCTCTGCCTAGTTTCACCCACAATTCATTGTGCACAATTCAATTCAGTTTTTTCATTTCAGCTTTATTTATACAATGCCAGTTCACAATAATGTCATCTCAGGGCAGTTTACAGACAAATCAGTTTGAGCGAATCCATGGTAGAAAGAAACCAACAGATTTGATCAAATCACGACCTTGATTTAAACCCCCATCCTGATCAAACTCAGAGCGGTGGGCAATAGTGGTAAGGAAAGAATTCCTTTTTAACAGGAAGGAATAACCTCTGGTAGAACCTGGCTTAGGGAGGATGGCCATCTACCTCAACTAGTTGGGGTGGAGAGGACAAGAAAGAGAGACCAATAGGTAGTGCAACTTTGATCCAGCAGGACCTTGTGGGACAAGATGGCAGGGAATCCCCAACTCAGAATGAAATATTTGAGATATTTGTGGATTTTTAAGTGTTAAATTAAGTGTCTATTGGTTAGCAACAACAGCTAGCCTCTGAGGGAAATTAAGAAGTAAGAGAACCAACTCGGTCTGTGTTAATGACCAGTTAATGCAGCGCTAACATTCAGGTAACAGCTGGTTAATCAAAATTAATAAAATGTCCTGCTCCGTTTAGGTTAGAACTTATCTGAGGGAATTAGCAAGAAGAGTGCCGTCATTAGATAGCTGTCATGTCTGCAGTTGCTAGACAATAGGGAACTGGAGTGTTATGGGACATTCTTGTATGTTAGGCTGTCTCATTTCACAAACAGTAGTCTGCTATGGACCGCATAGACTAGGTAGGACCCTCTGAGGCCTACTGTAGTTTGTGCATTCCGAAGTGTGCAGACTCAGCTAATGTTTTTTCATTTTCATTTCCTTTATAAAGAACGATTCAGATGACCTGATACTGTGTGTACCTTTAAGCGTCCACTTTTTAAAGGTAGAGTCCGGAATATTTTCCCTGAAAATAAATGCTAGACTTGTGTGTGGTGGGGAGTTTTGTTTGCAACTCCCCCTCCCCTGACTGTATTTTGCCTTTTCCCTTTGTTTTGGTGTGTTTGGTACGTTTGTGGGCGGAGATTTGCGTATTGTCTCCAGCCAAAGACAGAGCTAAGGGCATAGCGTTCTGTTGGGCTAAACTCGTCAATTGGAGCTAACTTTTTTTTTCTTTTTTTAAACGTCGACTGGAGCCGACACCAGATTTACTCGAATTCTTGATAAAAATGGCAGATACAGCAAAGAAAATGAAGTATTTTGCGGCGAACAGAGCTTTAGATAGTGCACGCTCGAAAACCATGGGTTAATAGTGGTTTGGCTTTCACCCACTTTATAGCTTTAAGGGAGATGCTGGAGAGCAATGTGACCTTTAGCCCAAGGGGAGGGACTCTCAGTTTGAATAGTGTTTACAAACAGAAATAGGGGAACACTCCGGATCCTGGCTGAGTGTGACTGACAACAAAGTAGAATAGTGAAAGGTTGTTCATCAAGGTTTGAACTCTTTCTTTGTGTCTGTTGATGCCAAAGCACCAGTAGCTATATGTATGAATTTTTTTTTTACAGTTGTTTGGGTCAAATGTGTTGCAAAGCTATGTTTATTATCTGTATGATACTGTAGCAAGTGCAATGATCAGTGATTGGCTGGTTTAAAATTTGTAACCTCTGATCTAGAGGCGCACTTCATTTAAACTCACAAGTTTTCCAAGTTCCTGACCAGAACATCTTTATGGAACATCTCATAAAGGCAGATTTCTGTTAAATGCATCGCTGTGGTGTTTGTATGTTTAAAATAGAATGTTACTTTTATTGCTAATAAAAGCTACTTAGTCAGAAAGCAAATTCGGACTAATTTTTGTTGTTTTTTACAACTTCCAAGTTCAACATGGTCAAGTTTAGGGTGATGTTGTTCCTAACTCTAAGTTATGGAACACAGTGTTAGCATTAATTAAAACAGTGGTTCTCAAATTGGGAGTCACGGGATAATTTTAGGGGGTTGCCGGATGATTGTTAAAACAATAAAGAGCCAACATTTATCAAGGCAAGGCTAGTTTCTTTGTATAGCACATTTCATGTACAGGACAATTCAAATTGCTTTACATAAAACATTATAAGCATTACAGCGGGGTGCAAGAAGAAAAAAAAAAAAAAGCAAGAACATAATACTCTTTTTTTTTTTTTTCTTCTCTTCCCTTTCCTTTTTTTTCCCTTTCTTTTATTTCTCGTTGTGAAATGTGCTTTCTGTGAGGATATCAATGGCAGGAGTGACGCTACGTATCATCTCCTTCACTGTTTTGACCAGTACTTTGCAACACATAACTTCACATGTATTTCAACATGTAACTTCACATGTATTTCAACTGGGACGTCTCCCTTGTAGTAAATTTATCAATTTCTATAATAGCGCTACTATATCTTGACCGTCATGCCTGCATGACCTCTAGTGATTTAATTGGGATGCAACCAAGTTGGGATTTGCCATCAACTGGGAGAAGAGCACCCCACAACCAAACCAGCGGGCCGAGTATTTGGGGATTGTGCTCGATTCCGTCAGCCTGAGAGCCACTCTGTCGGAGTTCAGACGGACAGCCCTACAGCAGGAGGTTCTCAAGCTGCGACAGAGTCCATGTGTCACAGCCTTGACTGTTATGCAGACCCTGGGACACATGGCAGCAGCTTACCTAGTGGTTCAACTAGGACTGCTGCACATGTCGTATTCAACGGTGGTTCAACAGCCTACGCTCAGACCTCAAGAGGCAAAAGTTTTGGCTGTTGACGGTCTCTCCATCAGTGCAGGGCAACCTGCAGTACTGGGGATCCCCACAACATTTGCTGACTGGGACACCACTAGGTCGAGTGACCTCATACACGTTGGTGTTCACGGATGCCTCCGTAATGGGATGGGGAGGCACCTGCCTGTGCAGAGCAGTGGTGTGTGGCCTCCAGGGGAGGACCGTCACATTAACCTCCTGGAGTTACAGGCAATATTCCTGGTTCTCCAACACTTCAGTCACCTGTTCAGTGGAGACGTGTTGGTGAGGACCGACAACCGCACCACAGTTGCTTACATCAACAGACAGGGCGGTGTACATTCTGTGGCCCTGTTAACAGTGGCAGAGAACATGTGGTCATGGACTTCGGAGCATCTCTGAGAACCCTCCAAGTCCCAGGAATCGAGAACAGAGGGGCCAACCTCATATCAAGGGGCGGCCCCCTGGAGGATGAGTGGAGACTGCATCCAGAAGTGGTTCAGCAGATCTGGACTCGATTCGGGAGAGCAACAGTGGATCTGTTTGCAAACAGATCGAACACCCACTGCTCCCATTGGTTCTCCTTGAGCCCGCAGGACCACCCGCCCTTGGGGGTGGACGGGTTTGCAGTAGGCTGTCGGATCACATATTAATTGGTTGAAGTACTTTTCTATTTGGATAAAGGCATTATTTACATCAAACACTTTCACTGCTACATCACCTGTGGTTAAGAGTTGAGACTTGGGGATTTAACTTATTTTCTGATGGACAATGGGTATGTCCACATGAAAAATAAGCTTATTCGTCATTACAAAAAAAACCCCATTAATTATGGTCGGCACAGAGGGAATGGAGACAACTTGTCGACATTGCAATAACCAATTGGGGCTGTGTGTTTGTGTGGTTTTAGATGCTGTCTGGAAGAACACGTATGTAAAAATGCTACAGAAGAGGGAATGATGTGCAACGCCAGCCGCGTTCAGTTTGGCTGCGGAAAGAAGTCGCCCAAGGAGCTCTTCACCAGAAATAAACTTTAACTGTTCATGTTCACTATTATGCTGTATTGAACTCTTTATGAATATGAAGTTTTAAAACTATACATTGTTCAACAGTTTAATTTAATGTGGCTTCTTCAACATAATATTGTTGCTTGAAGAGCAGGGGTTAAAAATCAAGCCATAAAACGGGTCCATATTGGACCTGCGGCTGAATCACAGGATCATAAACGGATCTGCTGTGGATCCAGGACGAAGGTGCAGTGACAGCTTGAGGTCCACCTGTGCTCCGCCTAACATCAGAATTTCCAATCAGAACATGGATCAGCCGCAGATCCGTCCCGCTGTGCAAGTGGACTCCTATATGACTCCACGAGGCGGATGGCGAATGTGACAGTGCAACTGCCGCAGATCCGCAGCGCCGTCCGTTTGCTATCTGGGCAGTGTCACACCTAAATTTTACACATAGCATACCTACATTCTGAAACATTTTGTAACGTGTCAAACTATATTCTTATGCATATGTTATTTTGGCATTTACCACACATCATCCACCTCATCACCTTTCAGCCATTTTTATGCACCATGTTTTACCACACATTACCATTCTAGAAAGAGCAAATGGTTGGAGGGATGCAGAGAAAAAAAATAGTGGCAAAGTTAAAGGCAATACAGCCTGTATAACAAATCAGCATTACTCTGTATGCATAGAGTGGCCAAAGCTGTTGTGTTATAAATTGGCACGTGGCAGCAGGCCAGCAGCGCATTGCATTAGTTAGACGCCCTCAATGTAATAAAATGCAGTGGCAGGAAAGAGGGTTGGGAGAGGGGAAAAAAATAAAAAAAGACCAGGCGCTTTCTGTAGATTGAGATCTTAAAAAGGGAAGCTGCTGAACAATATATCTGGGCAGAGGCTCAGACCAACTGAGAAGATTGTATCAGCATGCAGGATTACGTTGAACTAAATGAGATGACATTCACTTTGACAAATAATTTCCTCCTGTTGTATGCATAGCAGTAGGAGAAATTATTTCAAACATAAGGTTGGTTGTAGCTAAACAAAATGAGAAAAAAGCAGTTTAAGCTACAGTCAGCTTTTCATGCAAGCTCTCAAACAAGTGCACAGAACAATAAATTAGTATTTCTCATATTGTAAGGACTTTTGCTACAACAATTGAACTTTGTCAGCTTATTTCTTGTGCTAAAGGAAAAAGTCTGATACATAGGGAGTAAAACTACAATACAGGGGAAAAATGTGAGGGTAAAGCTGAAGATTGCTCAAGCTGATTTATTGTTGACTGGTCCCAGAAAAAAAGTGATAAATCGCAGGTTTGCCTTCAAGTTACACAGACAGATTTGAAGTAAAAGCCTGAGCCGTGTGTCACAACACTTTGTCCACTCTTGCTTTTCATGTGCTTTCTTTAGAGCTGAAAGAAGCATGTCAGTAGAACAGACAACAAAGCTAACTGCACTGTTTAATTGGCATACTGACACAAGCTAGTCTGCTAAAGACATTAAAGGATTTGTTGATTTGCAGCATCAATGATTTCTTTCCTACCTTGAATCATCTTTGCATTACAAACTAGAGTTTCTGTGCTTGAGAGTAGAACAGAGTTTCAGTCCTTTAAAGAAATGGGCGATAAAAACTGCACTAGTTGAGCCTGTATGAATGATGATCCTGGCAAAATTTTGTAGTAGCAGCTTCAGTTTTGGCAAAAGAAATGGTCCAGCATGTTGTTTATGTTTGAGGAGAACAGTGTTTTTGAATAACAAACTACTGGAGTGTATTTGTCTGTCAAAATAATCACATTACAGTTTAATGGTTAAATTACTAGGAGTATGCAGGGAGCATCCACAAGAAAGATGCACAAAGTAAGCAATTCTTGTCCACTTTAGTGAATGCTTATCAACGGTCCTCAGATGGACCACAAAGGGTGACCAGGGGTCTGTACGACAAAGGTGGATTAACATACCCGGGATTTCTCTCTGTTACCTGGGTTGACTTAACCAGACATCCGCGGTCTTAATAAACGGTACTACGAAGCTGGTTATCAACTCGGTAACTCAACCCAGGGTTTCCAATCTTAATCAGTGCACGCTCACATAAAAGGGGTGGCGTTTAAAGCATCTGACCAATCGCAGACATGGAGAAACAGAGAGCGACACATTTTACCATGGAGGAGCAGACGATGATACTTAACAAATATGAAGAATTCAGGATCATCATTCCTGAATAACACAACATTATCATTAAGGAATGATAATAAATGGCTCCATTTATGCTGCGGCAACACAGTCGCCGCAGCAAAAGCCAGGAAGGAATGCTGGCTGTTAATGCGCAAGTCCGTGCAATTGTACAATCATAGAACAATATCGGACTCTGATCATTTAGCGTTCATCACACTACAGCGCCTCCTCAGTGTATTTGCTTCTCATACTGTACATATAGATATTTCAGGCTCATATCCTGCACATGTTGTAACTCTTCACCATGACGGCATGGGTGGGTGTGCGCTCCATAAATTCTTGTTTTCTGCATGTGTGACCTCTTAACCACATTATTTCAGATGCAACCCCAGCGGCACAAGACGATCATGGGAACAAGTAAAGAACAAATACAAAAATACTGTATATAATCCAAACCGGTCAGCGACGAGACTCTATGTCGCCACACTCTTTGTATGAATGGAATTTCATTTAATATTTGTGCAGCCCACAGGAAAAAAGCGGGTATTACAAAGCTAGTTTTTGCATACGTTTTCTGGGTCGCCAACGGTGTGCATCAAACTACCAGTGAATGAATGAATGAATGAATGAATGAATGAATGAATGACGTTTTACTGAGTGGAACCATGAGCATAATTCGGCTATTCAGCTACATCAGTACAGCACAAATTTTTTGTCACTTGAGGTGAGGCGTTGGTTTATGAAAATTAATTTAACTAGTCTAACATTAATAAAACCTCAGTGTGATGCAGAGCATCTGTAGTGTTGTCAGTGCGGCTGTGATGCGTTACATTTGTGATGTACGGCTCCAACAGCTGACAGATGTAACGAGACCCAGCAGAGGAAAACCTCCATCTTTCATATAAAATGCATCTTGCAAATCAAAAGGGTTGCACCATCTCTGAATAATCTTTCTCTTCTAGGAACTCCTCTCAGAATCTGCGCACCAGTGTCGACAGAATCTTCTAAAAATGGGCAGGCCATTTTCCAAGACTGCTGATTGGTCAAGGGGTGGTGCTTTTATACTCGGAGATCTCTTATCCAGAACTTAACCTGGTCCACACCAGGTTAGGCGTTCAGCATAAGTTACTGGGGAGATATAACCCGATCAGAAGTGAACCAGCGTCATAGGATGAAAAACCCAGGGTTAACCCTGAAGTTACCTCGATAAGAGAAAATCTGGCTTCGTTGTACAGGCCCCTGGTTAGCAATAAATAACACATAAACTTGAAAATTAAAAAGTGGCTTTTAATCCATATAAAAATAAATCGACCATGTATATATTCAAGACCAGCAGGCATCAGTTACTCTAGATAATGTCCTTCCAATATTAAAATTCCTCAATATATTCAAAGAAAAAAAGCCCTTCCATATCCATAACAGCTGACAACATAGTCCTCTGACTTCAGAATTTAATAATTTTCTAATTTCTGCAGTAATTCCGTTGGGAAGGTGTGTGTATTTCCTCAGCATTTTATTAGCGAATCTGTTTTGTGGCTACAAAGATTGCTTTCTTCATATTAGTGCATACATTGGCTGCGTTCAATATACTGTTTGCTGAAGGAGCTGATTGGATACGTCCAGGGAAAAAAAATGCACTAATATTGTTGCTAAAGGCAATATTTTCTATGGGAGGTTATTAAAGTAATATCCAATTAAAATAATGCTTCTGTGGAGTTTGAAAGTGCCTCAGAAAATTATT
Organism: Atherinomorus stipes; assembly: GCA_023101725.1. Lineage (NCBI taxonomy): Eukaryota > Metazoa > Chordata > Actinopteri > Atheriniformes > Atherinidae > Atherinomorus > Atherinomorus stipes. The sequence goes on from JALJCO010007347.1 coordinate 14,873, forward strand.
TACTTCCCTTTATTTATTTTTTTTACCACTCTTAATTATTTTCCTGTGCGTTTTAAATAACCGTACAAGCTACATTGTCAGCAAGCTTAATGCTTGTGGAAAATAAATATATTTCTTGATCAATGGCACATGATTAGAGTAATCACTTCAGTGCTGGCAACAAAAACACTACCGTGGGAAGCACTGCAATCAATATGAACAAGCATTCCCATGAATGACTGGCATCAATACTGTATACAGTGCACAAAGTGTTATCTAGTTCATCTTGTATGAATTGACAAAAGCCTTCATGCCTTTAGAAAATGCATTTCTTTGTGTGTCTCTGAGGCCAAGGTGTTTTTTTAAAGCACTCTAACCATGCATTGTTCAAGACTAGTAACAGTGTTTCTGATTGAAACAGTTTCCCCTAAATTTGGGATGTTCAAAACCTAACAACAGACTCATTATTGCAAATGTCACTTGGTGCAATTTTCAGTATTTTTCTTAAATGTTCCCAATTTTACGTTCCTTTCTCTTTGAACCTTTCTCATTTACAAAGAAGCCTAATCCTCTCATATATTTAGTCAGTGGCAAATGCTTCTTTTTTCATAATGCTAGTATGGCAATGCTCTACACAGAAAGTAACCTGTAACTCCTCCAAAGCAATGCAAATGCAAACAATGACAAATATAAACCTTGATTTGTTTACAGTACGGCAGGCCAAGCGGAGCACAGCTTTGGCACTTGCTGAGGCAAAAAAACCTGGACATGGGAGGAGTTTGGTGAGGCCATGCAGAACAACTTCCGGACGGCTTTGAGGTGATTCTGGTCCACCATCCGGCGGCTCAGGAGGGGGAAGCAGTGCACCGTCACCACTGTGTACAGTAGGGATGGTAGGCTGCTGACCTCAACTTGGGACGTTGTGGGTCGGTGGAAAGAATACTTTGAACATGTCCTCCAAGGAGGAAGATGAGTTTGGGGACTCTCCTGTCCTGTGAATTTTTGTCACCTGAGTTCGCCAAGGTAGTTTAAAAGCTCCTTGGTGGCAGGGCCCCAAGGGTAGATGAGATCCGCCTTGAGTTTCTTAAGGTTCTGGATGCTGTCTTGGCTGACATGCCTCTGCAGCATCGCATGGACATCGAGGGAAGTACCTCTGGACTGGCAGACTGGGGTGGTGGTTAGGGCTGGGACAATCCCCAATTAAATCATAAATTGGCGATTAAAAGGTTGCCAGGCAATTTGCTGATTATCAAGGCAATTTTGAAAAAAAAACAAAAAAACAAAAAAACAAAAAAAAAAAAACAGCGCTCAAATGTGCATTTAAAAATGTTTCTGGAGGAAATACTGTACATGACTGTTAGAGAAGCCCCGTTTACGAACAGACCTACAATCCATATTCTCTCTCCTCAGTGCAGGTACACTGTCTGCAGCCCTGTGACAGTGACTGGGCGCATCTCTTCGAATCGAACTGACACAGCCCGTTTACTTATGCTTCGGGGTCATTCAACAGAGTAGACTAATTGCAGATAAATATTGTTTTAATGTGTAACTACAAGGGCTTTCATAAAGAGTTCATCAACACATCATCCAGCAAAGCTGATTTTAAGTTTCTTAGTGCAGTCTAGCCTAGATGGAAGTTAAAATATTGAAATATTATACAATTACATAATATTATACATATTATTAGTAATATATACATATTACATATATTGTAACAGTGTTTCTGTTACAGAATAATAGTAACAAAGTATAATAGTTCTTATTACAAAGCCACGTTGCAGGAGTTTCAGCTCACACATGCAATCAAATTCGGATTATTCAAGAAGCCATGCTGACTGGTCGCAATCAACATAAGACCCCGCCCCCTTGCCAATATAATCGTGTATTGGCAATCTTGAGCAATGACAATCAACAATTTGAAATTTAGAGGCAATCGCACTGCCCTAGTGGTGGTCCCCCTCTTCAAAAAGGGGGATGGGAGGGTGTGCTCTAACTTCAGGGGGATCACACTCCTCATCCTCCCTGGTAAGGTCTATTCAGGGGTCCTGGAGAGGAGGGTCCATCGGATTGTTGAACCTCGGATTTAGCAGGGGCAGTGTGATTTTTGTCCTGGTTGTGGAACAGTGGACCAGCTTTACACCCTCTTCAGGATCCTGGAGGGGTCATGGGAGTTCGCCCAACCAGTCTACATGTGCTTTGTGGACTTGGAGAGGGTGTTCAATTGTGTCCCCTGGTGATTCCTGTGGGGGGGTGCTCTGGGAATACGGACTGCTGGACCCCTTTGTCCGAGCTGTCTGGTCCCTGTATGACCGGTGCCAGAGCTTGGTCCGCATTTCCAGCTATAGGTCGAATCCATTTCCAGTGAGGATTGGACTGACCAAGGCTGCACTTTGTCACCAATCCTGTTCATAACCTTTATGGACGGGATTTCTAGGCGCAGCCGAGATGTTGAGGGGACCCGGTCTGGTGGCCTCAGGATTGGGTCTCTGCTTTTCGCAGATGATGTGGTTCTGTTGGCGTCATCGGGCCGTGATCTCCAACTCTCGCTGAAGCGATTTGCAGCCAAGTGTGAAGCAGCTGGGATGAAAATCAGCACCTCCAAATCCGAGAATCATGGTCCTCACCTGGACAAGGGTGGAGTGTCCTCTCCGGGTCAGGGGCGAGGTCCTGCCTCAGGTGGATAGGGATGTATATTGATAAAGATTTATTGATTCCAATGCTTTATCGAATCCTGCTTATCGATCCAGTTTTTTATTGATTCTCTTATCGATTCCCAAATATGATGAAAAACAGTAGAACATGAGTACAGAAAAGAATACAACCATGTTAAAATCTCAGGTTTATAAATTTTAATTATTCACTGCTGAGAATAAACAAATAAACAAAACTCAAATGACTAAAATGAGTCCACAAGTCAAGCAGCTATTTTTACGTGGATGGTAAATACAAAATTCACATAAGAAAGCTGGTGACAAATTCCGAATAGTGGTGCTAAATGAACATCTGTTTTTATCATTATCACGCAATGTTAGCCATGTGTTTAATTTTACCTGCTGTGCTGAAGCGTCAAACACAGCATTGCTGGAGTATAATTTGTTGTGGCCAAATGCTTGAATGTATTTGTTGTGTTACCTTCTTTGGCGCTTAGAGCTTTCACTTATTTGTTTTATATTTTGGATTCATGTTCTTGAAGGCCATATGTGCCTCCTCCGCCCAGGAATGAGAGAAGAGGTGTGAGAGACAGGTGTGGAAAGATGCTGATTAACTAGGGGAGAGTCCAGCTGTTTTCGACTGCTCTCTTTTTTGTTGTTTATATTTTAGTTATTATCAGCCCTGTTGGCCCAAGTGTTATGTACACTGTGCGATTGTCTGAAATAAATCAGTAGAACCGACAATCAAGGAAGTTACAAAGTTTTTTCTGAAGCACATCAAGACCACAGGTCCCTCCTGAGGGGCAGAAGCTGATGGAAGCGCCAACACTGGCACACAGATCCCTGTTCCAGTTCTACAGGTGACGATCTCCAAGGTGTTGTCTTTCTTTGTAAATTGCAGCCAGACTTTGGATAGTCTTTGCCGGGACATTTCTCCACAGTGCATCGCATGTAAAAGCTTACTCATGTAAAAGCTGCTCTGCAGCAGCTTGTGCGAGACATCATCGCAAATTTGCGAGTGGGGTATATTTGTTTACAGTTGCGGCACAGCCCGGGAAGAATCGATAGAGGGATCGTAAAGGGTTTTTGTTAACGGTTCTAAAGAATCGTTAAACTCAGAACTGGGTGGAGGGGTTCAAGTATCTCTGGGTGTTGTTCATGAGTGAGAGAAAAATGGAGCGGGAGATGGACAGACAGATCGGTGTGGCGTCCGCAGTGATGTGGACTTTGCTTCGATCTGTCATGGTGAAGAAGGAGCTGAGCCAGAAGGGAAAGCTCTCGATTTACCAGTCGATCTGTGTTCCTACCTTCACCTATGGCCATGAGCTGTGGGTCATGACCGAAATAACGAGATCAGGGGTACAAGCGCCCGAAATGAGTTTCCTCCGCAGGGTGGCTGGACTCTCCCTTAGAGATAGGGTGAGGAGCTTGGTCATCTGGGAGGGACTCAAAGTATTCAAAGTAGAGCTGGTGCTCCTCTTCATCGAGAGGAGCCAGATGAGGTGGCCCGGGCGTCAGGATGCCTCCTGGATGCCTCCCTGGTGAGGTGTTCCAGGCACGTTCCACCACGGCAAGGCCCCACGGGAGGCCCAGGACACGCTGGAGGGACTACGTCTCGTAGCTGGCCTGGAAACACCTCTGGATCACCCCTGATGAGCTGTGGTCAGGGACAGGAAAGTCTGGGCTTCCCTGCTTAGGCAGCTGCTCCGGCGACCAGACCCTGGATAAGTGGCAGAAGAAGGTACGGTATATTTTTGTATAAAAATATAAATATAAAAGAAAATCACAAAACAAAAAATATTCCCATGCCTCTAGTATTTCTGGTGCTGACACCTCTACGTGTGAAAAGAAAACTGGAAAGAAAGTCAAATCATTATTGTCTTAGCATAGCTTAAGCTTAACTGTCACTGTCTGTAATGTGTTTTTCTTCATCAAATCTTAGTACTCTTATACAAGAACTTCAACCTGTTTTAAATCTCATACCTCTAATTTGTACTCTCATATTTAAGGACATATTCAGACAGTTGCTTTTGAGATAAACTGATCCATCAGTGCATTCATAGCACACTTGCTGATAAATATAAATTTAAATGTAAACTTTTGTTACTTTTGTAATATTCATCACTAAGTTGATTTAGTTAGGTTAAATTGATATGCAGTTTTGCAATGTTTGCTATATAAATGCATAAATGAATTATTAAATGTGTGCTTTCTGTTTGAAGCTTTTTCATTTTGGGTGGCAGTTGAACACACACAGCCCTTGCAGGCTCTCACTCATTCTAAAAATTACCGCTGGGTCAGCATCTTTAAAAAGCTTTCACTTTGGTCCAGCTTCACTTCTGTGATTGCATGACTCCTGATGTGCCCAAATATTGTGCAAGCTAAGCAGGCTCGACAAATCCCGGACTCTCCTGAGGAATCAGGGTGAAAGCAACCTAATTCTGATACCTGTCACTTTGTATTTTGGATTTCCACCCCATTACCTAGGATGTCTCAGTATAATGAATGAGGAAATGCAGTTCTTCTCTCCTTCATCTCTTGCTTTGGTAGGACTATTGGCCCTGCTTCCTGTCAGCATGGATTCGGGAACCTGTCAGAGGTTTTGGGTGTCACATAGCTGTTAAGATCTTCAACTATTTAGATAATATAATATTTTCCACAACTGTGAAAGATCAAATTTTAGTTTGCAAAGGAAAAATTGTAGTTTCCTAATCACATTTGAAATCAATTCTATATTGAAAATGAGTCATCTGACTGGACACAATAACTGAGCTTTAAACACTATTATTCTGCCTTTGATAAACCGTAGGCATATTCAGACCCACAGCTTTACCAACAGGTCTTTGAGGCTGAAGTTCCACACAGCTGTGCTCTCAGTGAAATCTTTTCCTCATATTGCCCACTGACAGCGAACAGTTGCTGGCTTTACAGAGACACAGGGGGGGCTTGAAACTTCTAAGTAAAATTACTGTCCTTATAGACTAATCTGTGTTACTGTTTTGTTTGTAGTATAGACCTGTATTTGTTATGTATGTTGCAAGTCTTGTATCCTTGTTTGCACTGCTGTTTGCAAAAACTAATAAAAACACTTTGATTATTATTATAGACTAATCTGGGCAAACACTGCAAACAAACCATCCGCCATTGCTTAGGGTGACATTTCTGTACATGTGTTATTAGAACAGATGACAATTGAAATTTTTCTTAACAACATCAAGGAAATCTGGAAGGACCTGCACATTCCTTGCTTGTTGGAACAACACTGGAAAACTTAAATTGTGGTAATAAGTGAATGTGAAGATCACAGTTATTTATTTCATGAAGATTGCATACTCAGCCATCAGCGCGTCTCAAGACGTCTTAAGATGTGTCTTAAGACACGTGTTGAGACGTCTTGAGATGTCTATAAGATGCGTCTATAGACATGGGTCTTAAGATGTCTTGAGATGTCTTAAGACATCTCAAGACATCTGTCTTAACACATCTCAAGATGTCTTGGAAATTCAAATACGTCTTAAGATGTCTTAAGACGTCTTGATGTGCAGAAATGTCTTAAGACGTCTTGATTCTGCTTATCTAGACATCTTGAGACGCGGTGATGGCTGGGTATGTGTCTGTGACAAAAGTGGACGGTGCTGCTGTTCACTTCTTTGATGTTTGTAGGGAGGAGTCAGGCACACAAGAGAGGAGGAATGATGCTGTCACAGCAGAGAAAAACACTGGATTTTATTCACAACAACAAAAACACTGTAAATTTTTTGATGAAGACTCATTAATCTGACACAATGTTTCACGCATCTATTGTATAATGCCGGAAATGGTGCACTACATAACGCTATTCTGCAAGCTAATGCTAACAGAATGAGAGACAAGAGGCTGGGGTGTTGCTGAGAGATAATGATGAATCTGGTCTTGTGAAATATAAACATTTTCTCTGATCAGGGCAACGTTGTGACCAAAAAATAAAGAGTTCAGTCAGAAACACAAGTGAATCACGTAGACATTGCCCTGCAACCTTTAGTTTAATCTGCAGGACCCAAGTAGACTACATGATCTGTAGACAGTCCTTAAACAATAACAAAAGCCAAATATATGACAAAATAGAAAAATAACAACCTTTGCAAGAGTTTTAAAGTATTTATTTACCGACTTTGGTAAGTTATAACAAGATTTGCATTTCATATTCCAGTGTGACTTGACAGTTATTAAAATCAGTTCATCTTTACATCATTAATGCACCAATGTAAATGTCAGAATATGTCAGAATAACTTTGACATCTCCAGATAAACACGACTGTCCAGATATTCATGCTGTTGTCCATGTCAGCAGATACGAGGTAATAAGCAATGGCAGTGCCACAAGGTGGCGCAACACACAAAAATTCGGATTAGTCGATATGAAAGCAAAAGCTTAATCGTGTTTAGCGTGGCATACACTGCGATTTTTGGACGTTTTTGATTTTCCAGTCGTGCGACAAGTTTGGTGAGCGGGCCGACTCTTGGCCAAATCGTGTGTCGTGCATCGTGCAGTATATTAGGAGGTCACGAGAGGCGATAGACACCTCACGACGAGCTCACGATCAGAAATTGTTAGTCGCAAGAAAATCAAACATGTTTGATATTTTGGTCGTGGCTCGTGAGTGAAACGCATGTTGAAGCGGCGCCATGACCAGACTGAGAACTCTTTCCTCGGAGATTTTCACATTTCGCATGCGCAAAACAAAAACTGAAGTAAACCAGAAGCAGCATGGCGACCCGGCTTGTCATTTGCATGGAGATCTCGTTGTAAAACCGGCAGACTGTCCAGCCCACGTCTGCTCAGACAATTCCTCGTCCACACACGACGTTGTTGCCTTTTATTTTTGGCGAATTCTTCACAAAGAAGAGCACAAATCGCCAAGGCACCGCAGTTTTTTTGGGGGTGAAAGCATAATGTTCCTGCTGCTGTTGTTGTTGCTGTTATTTTCTTCTTCTTCTTCTTCTCCTCCTCCATTTTCTTCTTCTTCTACTACTAGCTGTATTCGTTGCGTTGCATGTCAGGATTCTTCAAGACCCCAAAGTGTCTTTGAGGACGTACAGTGTGAGTAGTCAGCTCGCATCCGAGCGTCGGTTCGTACAGTATGAGGACAGACATCGCAAGCTGTGAACTTTTGAACTCTACGACTGATTCGCACAATTTGAGTTGAAGCTGCGAGCAACGATTGAAAAAATAGCAGTGTATCCCAGTCTTTACTGATTCTAAATCCTAAGATAAAACTGTTTAGCAGACTGGTTGCCAAACCATTTACAAGAAAAAATTTGTTGGCATGTTACGTTTTCAGAAACGACAATTGCATGTATTGTATACATTCCTTTTCTTAGCTACTCCTCCCAACCCCAATCCACCTAACCAGTTTTTTCTTTGTTTCTGTTTCGGAGAAAAATGCACATCATTCAAGCAACAAACAAGGGGGATGTTCAGGGGAAAGACGGGATAGTGTTGAATGAGGTTTATCTGGAAGTCAATTACTTTCCACTCATATTTTACCTTGGATATCATCATTCGACCTTTTTGGAAGCACTACAAAAACATCCAGAAAGTCACAGAAAACCTAATTTGACAGTTGGTGAAAACTGTTTTTGTTCTCTTGTTTTAACTTTGATATCCCTGTTTCATTCTGTCATAGGCCCTTTCTCTGGAAGTTTCTTCTTCTTTTTGTGAGGGGGAGCTGAAGCCTATTTCAGCTGCCAGGGTGATGAGGAGTACTCCCTGGACAGGTTGCCAGTCCATCACAGGGCCAATACAGAGAAAAATGCAACAAATAACCATTTATGTTAGCAATCAGAAAATCCTCTTTTGCACAAAATGTCTGTGAAAGAAGCTGGAATACTTTGCCTGTAGCCATTAGAGGTTGTCCCACCTGAATTTCCTTTTAAAGACAGTTTAAAGCAACCTTTACCAATCTTGCATTTCAGAAAGCACAGCAAGATAATTTGAATATAAACAGTCCCGCCTCACTTCTAAGACACACCCCCTTATTCCCTCTGCCTCCCAATGCAGAAGCAAAGGTCTGACAGGCAGGTCCGTTGGACAATCCTAGAGGTGCGCCCCACTTCAAGCATTGGTTGGAGTTTTCATTGAATATTTAGAGATTGGAATAATATTTTATATTGATTAATGGTGGGTCTGTCTTGTATTTCAGAGTTCCATTACCTCATTCATAGCATTTTACCCTGTTAGAAAAATAGTGTAAGAATGCAACATTGGTAAGGGTTGCTTTAAAACATGGTCGATCAGTAATCATTAAATCATTTAACCTTTTCATAATGAAAATCAGAAATTATTCAAAATAGGTACTTTCTTTCTCATAACAGCATTTTATGATACAGTAGGCACTGCCTTGTAAGCGCTTCAAGAACATGCACCTTAAAAACTAGAAAAAGCCAGGTTTATCCTCACCAATACTGTATTTGTTTTATTTTAATCCATATTGTCATTGTATTGTGCATGGTGTTGTTCTACTGTTATTGATATTTTATCAATATTATTTTTGTGTGCTGCTTCTTCTGGAACTACAGATGGAAATTAGCATCTTGCTAAACTTATTTTCACAGTAAGGCATTTTATTTTTATTAGTCACTGTCCCTTCCAAATGAATTATTAAACAATTACTCCTAGGACCAATTCAGTCTTTCCAATAAACCCAACGTGCATGATTTTGTACTATGGGAGGAAATTTGGTAGTACTTGCACACTACACACAGAAAGGCCCCTCGTATGCAGGGAAAACCCAACAGTATTGACCACAGCAACACTATAAAGCTACAATGAAAAAACCCACCTACAGAAATTCAATGTAAGTTTAAGGGTTTAAAATATCTGATATGGGTCAGCGAAAAAAGACAAACATTTGACCTGAGTGCCACTGGGTTGCACATGGACTGAAGTGCTTAAAGTGCCTTAAGAGCTTTCACATTAGTATTAACTTGAAGCATTGTGAAGAAAATTTAAAGGATTACTTCAGTCATTAGGATACATTATCTGAGCTTAAATGTATGCTTTGTGATGTTAACAGTGAGATTTATCTGCAAATGGAGAAAAAACATGGAATGAATAAATTAAATGGAATAAATAAATGTTAAGATAAACAAATAAGACTATGCCAAAGTATTTTGTGGACCTTCCTTTTCTCTTCAAATCAGCTTAAATCCTTTTTTAAATACTTGCTTCCCCTGTTTTTCATAATGACAAAGAGGTCCAATATTGCCTCTGAAGTCGGAGCTTGTCAGAAAAGTTTGAGATCCGCAATGTTGCAATGACTTTCTCATGTACACATAGTCTCACTTATACTTATAAAGTCCAGCTGAATTGTCAACTGCATAGAAGCCTTTTGCAATGAGCGAGGGAACTAGTAAATGTTTAAAGGTGCTGCGTGTAACAAAATGAAAGGTCAATGACTGAGAACTGTAATATATCATCAATTAAAAACTGTGTTTTTATTGGTATTACTAATAACTAGTAATAGCCATTCATATCTGCTTTCCTTGGGGCCACATACTGTACGAGGCAGCTGGAATATTTTATGTGAACATTTTTACTACTGTGTCTCTGAATGGACAAACCCAAAGTGAGAACCCTCTGAGCTTTAAAAGTGAAATTCCAGCTTTGTTTGATCGGACCTTCAACACCATTTGGAATGAGTGACACCTTTATAGGGCACAGAGAGGTAGACAGTACACATGTACACAACTTTGAAGTAGTAACCTGTCCTCCAGTCTGACGACATTTACATGGACAAGTATTTCCTCAATCCGATTAAGAAACATTATGTGTAATGTTTCTAGTGCTGCAGCCCTAGATTACTATTTAAAGAAAATACGATTGGATTCAAGCTGTATAATAGTGTCTCCTTGCACATTTACTAAACCCATATTATGCTTTCTATCAGGGTCGAGGCAAAGTGCTTTGGAAAAGAGGATAGGAGGTGATTTTTCTGACTATTGAACTGTACCCATACTCTGATGCTTGTTTACTCAATGAACAATATTGCAGACGCATTAGATTCGCCATTCCGTCTGCTCCACAGCTATGGATTTATGCTTCATCACTATGGCATGTCTTTTAGAGTTGATTATAATTCTTAGGGGCTCTTAATTAAACTGTGTGCAGCAAAGGTTTTTTTTCCTCCTATCTTTTAATAATGATTATTTACCTCTGAACAAGAGTGAAGCCCACAGATGTACTAACTGAGTAAACCTGTGTAGTATAGAGAACCAACAGGCCAAGTACCCCATAAATTGATTAGCCTCACGAAATAATTTGCTCTGAAGTGTGCTTATGAGGCACATTTTCTGTTTACGTAGGATTTGTATTTATTAGTGATCAACAGCTTAATCACCAGGACAGCTGGATTTTCTGATGACTTCCTTGACTTTTATGACTTTCTCTGGTATTTTGGTTTAGCGAAGCTATTTTAAGCTTTTTCAGGGTGAGATTTCAGAGTCCTCTCTGCAGTGAAACAGCCCAGTTGACATTCAGCTAAATGTTTTGCTGTGAAAATATCGAGCAAGCTTTAATTACACAATCTCTCTGAGTGGCAATTCAAGCATTTAGATAGGTAGAAAATAATGTAATAAGTTTTTGGTTAAACTAAACACTAAATGTCTTCCATTGAATTTGATCAAATTTTTGCTGCAATACAATCTAAACATACTTACACTGGTATTTGTAAATAAACTTTAAAGCTAAATTGTATTTGCCATTTTGAATTCTGTGTCACACCTTTAGAAGGTTGATATTTCACATAATCTCATAGGTATTGATTCAGAAAGTAATATGCTGTGCTGTGCTTCTTTGTCTTCTTTTACTCTGGGGACGTTTCTGACCATGCTGGCTGTCTTGCTGGAAGTGTATACCGTTTGCACTTCTAGTAAAATCAGAAAAATACACTCCTTTTTGCAACAAAATGCTGTCTGGCTAGCTGTTGCATGTAAGACAGATTGGCTCGTTTTTCAGGATGTAGAGAAAGATTTCTTGTCCATGAGGTGTGAATACAATACAAAACAGTCCAAACATTCTTATTATTAGGATTTTTCTTTTTTACCTTGTATTAAATATGATTGTATATATTTATCTGTCTTCTGGTTTTGTGCCAGATTTACAACAAGTTCAAAATTAAGCATTTTGGGGGGTTCAGAGGCCTTTCTGTGTGAAGTTTGCATATTCTCCCTGTGAATAGGAAGGCTCTCGCCAGGTATTCTGGCTTCCTCACTATGTCCAAAGACATGTACGCTATAGGCTAACTCTGGTCACTCTAAATTCACTCTAAACTCACTCAAGGAATGAGTGTGTGGTTGTTTGTCTCTGTGTTTTGGCCCTGTGAGTGACTGGCGACCTGAACAGGGTGTATCCTGTCTCTCGCCTGCAAAGATTCCTTTAGAAAACATGTTTAAAAGTTGGCTGTGGTGGGTTGGAAAAAATGGATTCGTGCTGATCAGACTGTCATAAAAATCAGATAAAAGAAAATACGATTGGGGCCACACTTTGAAAGAACGAAGCCTTGGTTTCGTTCTGATCCTAGCTGTGTCATAGCTTTTGCCCTCAAATACACAACTCCATGTATTTTTTTCTTAATTTTTTTCTCTGTCTAAAAACCAAATCTGCATCCATGTAAATTTTGTTTCTAAGATTTAGCCGTCCTGATGAGAATCCCTATAAATGCCAAAGTAATCATGCAATGATGGAGAGGGCGATTAAGTCTAAAATAACAACATGTAATTTTCATGGGGATTAATGAAGTATTTTATCAATCTGAATGTGAATGTTAAAATTTATTAGGTGTTTTACCCCAAAAACATGTTCAGCTTTGTCAAGCACGATGTCAAGAAACATAGGAGCCATGGCTGTTGAGGTTTTCAAGGTGAGGCAGGACAAAGGAGGACCTAGGCAGGGTTTGAACCCCAGTCTCCTGGATAAGACCTTTGGACGCTCACCAATCAACATCCCTGTGGCCAAGTCGCCAGGGCACATGATTAATTGGAATCTAGTGACAGGACCCTCAACTGTCACAAAGGTATGCATGTTAATCAATAGCAGGTATTCATGAAATAAATGGAGATGTTAATGATCGCCTGAACCCACATTAATGCTTAGCTGTACACTGAAAAGTGAGTTTTTCAAAATTTTTAATTTGGGAAATTTGTAAAATACCCATATTAGTGTGAAAATAGTCTCAAACTATTAGCCTGATGAAGAAATAGCCACAGACAACTCTCTGTCAGTCCAACTGTTGTAATAATAAAGCCTTCGTATAAAGCATGGATGTATATAATGTGGTGTATTAAATTAATGTACACTGATTTTGAATGTGTGTCTATATCTTTACTAAGAAGCCACATTTTCTGTAATGCCCGGAATTTCTTGGAAACAGCTTACACTATGTCCAAAAATAAAATAAGTAATATTTTACTAGCCTTACTGGTTTTTCTTAGTAGTATTAATGCTGATAAATTATTATGATTACATATCCTTTAGATACAAACACAAATCTTAGTAATTACAATATTTGCAGCCTCTGTTTCATGCTTGTTATTGTCTCATCACAGGACATTACTCGGGCATAACACACACTGATGTGATAGATCAATTTCTTTCCTGTCAACAGAGCAAAATCAGGCACAGGTGCAGTTTCAAATGAGGAGCTTTTTATTGTGTATACATCAATCGAAACTGTAATGAGAATCCACGATATAAGCCCACATCCAACAGCATGAAAGGACATGAGCAGGATAAATGTTTAGGCAGCCTCAATGTTAATACAGACAGTGATTACGGGTATCATCACAAGCAGCAAACAAACAAGAGGAGCATTTTTATGTTTACATCTAGAAGCAGGAGTGAGGAAATGCTATCGTTTTCTGTGGCTGTGATATTTCTTTCATTTAAAAGACAGTTGTCTTTGTGATGCTGTAGTATATATGCCTGACCAGTGTGTCATTGTTTGCTTTAAAGAAGAAACCATCACAATGGTTCATTTCAGGATGTATTTGGACTCTGCTATCTATTTACGCTCATATGCAGCAGAATTTCTCAGGGTTATATTTCTGTCACCGAGAAACCAGCATTTAAATTCAAAGAAAGCACAAGTCCTCTGCTTCATTGTTTACGTTTCAAACTGCCATGTTGCTGTAGCTGCCCTGAAGAGACTAACCAAACATGTCAGTAAGACTATTTTGCAGTCTGTACGGTTGCTCTCTGTAGTGCAATTGAGGGTTATTTAATTAGCTGCAGGCTAAATTTTTGTTGCAAGAAGTTACTTAATCAGACCTCAAAGCCAATTTTTTAGGGTTCTTCTGATCAGAGCATGGCTGTAACAATAAGCTTTGAAGAAACTGTCCTCACTTGATGAACCACTGACATCACAAATAACAGAACCTGATGGTGACCTTAGATATATGCCAATATTGTTATAGAATAATGTGATATAGCTTATAAAGATGATAAAATGTTTAGAAAATGAATTTCATCTCAGGTAAGATGTCAAATTAATTCTGAATAGACCTGTCATATCAGAAAACTTACTCATGCTAACCACTAGGTTGACACGTCAACCTCATGAAGTTATTTTCTAAACAAATCTAGCCAAAGAATTGTCAAGCTAGAAAAGCACTCAGAGAGTGCAGATGTCCGCCAAGCAGCAATGTGTCCAGGCCGGTGTCTGCCTGCCTCTGTAATGTGGAGTTGATGATGGAACTTATGCAGCAGCTTTGAAGTGTTTGGCAAAGCCTCTGTAGTCTTCCCTCCCCTGTTTATCATTAACTATGAAAAGAGTTTTTGTAAATCCATTGTACTTCATTGCCTGTGGGGGTCAAATGTAAGGGAGGTTGGACTCGAAACAGCTTTCATCATTCTTCATTTTGCATTGCCAACATGTTTAACTGTTGTAAATCAAATATGAATGTAGTTTTTGACATTTTGTTCTTCCAATTTTTATTATTGTCAATGGTTTTTCCTTTCTGACCAACGAATCATAAAAACTTAATATGTAACTTCCACTTATCTTTTGAGAGTTGATACCTCATTTGGAGTTGCTTACAATATTTGTTGAAGTCATTGAAACTTCAGGTCAGTTTATGTTAGTCGGAGAAGCATAGCTTTATAATGAAGTATATTAGGACTGAGATGACATGTGACTTAATTTACTACGTCGACGTAAAAAATATGTTGACACAAAATATGCATGCCGTTGTGTCTTCAGACCAAAACAAAGATGGCAGCACTGGATGTAACGCAAGGGGCTCCTCTGAATTTCAAAAGTGTAAGGCAATAAGGGCATGCAATTGTTCATCAAAGCTATGGGAATATTAGGGGTAGCGAAACCGAAGCCTCATGAGACACTGAGAGACTGTGACACGACTGCCGTGAGATCGACACCATGGCCGTGTCTCAAACCGTGCACTTGCCCGAGTGCACTGGAACTCAGAGCACCTGTACTGTATCTGTACCTCATCTGTACCGCACACTACTGTCGCTAAATGTTTACCCCGAATAAAGCACTGCACTTACCAGAAGTGACAGACTAGCTGATCGCTAACGTGAGCTAACTCTACTGAGACGGTTTAAACGCGGACTCAAAAAAATGACCAGATCATGACTGTCATCAGGGAGTGAACAGCTTGGTAGCATGCCACAACAGTGTTTCCCCTACCATGTTATTGGTGGGGCGGCCCGCCCCCCTTAATTGCCACACCGTACCACCCACAAATGTGGAGAGGTGACAGAGAAATCAGTGTGTTACACGATCTAACCAAAGAACAAATCTCTATGGTTGGATTAAATATCTCCACCATTGTTCCACTCCACGGCTGCTCTCAGAGGTGGCTGAGCATCAAGATGTTGTCGCCTTGAAAATCATCTCTAAAATCTAGATTATTTAAACTGCTAAAGTCAAATCAGCAGCTTTTGATTAAAAAAAATGTAAATTGATTAATAATAATCAAATAAAACCCCCACATTCGTCAGCTTCTGTTTTTTCAGCGTCTCTGACCTTATCGCGCGCATTCTGTCATCTCACAACCTTCCTTGATAGTTTTTCCTGGACGACTGGCTACTGATTTAAAGAATTTCACTGTATGAGGAAAATTTCCATGTTCATGTTGCTAAAAATCTGCGCAGAGAGGAGGTGGTGGGTCTGAAGCCTGGGGTCAGCTCCGGCTCTCCGCCGGTCTCCTGCTGCTGGACTGAGCCAAGTACCCCCGCCTGCGGCTTGCAGGACACAGATATTAGGCGGCACTGGACATCCGATGGGGGTGACCAGATAGTGAGGTTAGGGTTAGGAATAGGGGGAAGGGTTAAAGTGAACAACTGTAATCGGTAATATGGGCGGAGTCGGACGTCCGACCCCACCCAATATCTGTCTCTGCCTCGTCCAGCAAGCCGCAGGCGGGACCTTCTCGACTAAGCCACGGGTTTGTAGCCGTGCAGCCTCCATCAGTACTCCCCGTCATACACATGCTCTCTGCTGAGAGATCCAACCCAGAACCATGCTGTGATGCATGAGGTGCGAGACTCGATACGCCTTTTTAATGGGGCTTCGGTCATTATGCGCAAGAACTTCAAGCTGCCAATTTTACGCACCGAACGAGCCGCACAAAGAAACTTTCCAGTCTGTTTGGTTAAATGAAAAGCTAACGGACACCGAGGAAACAATACTTTGTAGGTTTGCCAGCACATCCATGCTCACATCAGCAGTCTGTGCGCAATGACGCCTCCTCAGCATTTAACTTTTATAGTGAGTTCCCCTC
This sequence comes from Atherinomorus stipes, assembly GCA_023101725.1. Taxonomy (NCBI): domain Eukaryota; kingdom Metazoa; phylum Chordata; class Actinopteri; order Atheriniformes; family Atherinidae; genus Atherinomorus; species Atherinomorus stipes. The sequence continues at coordinate 31,285 of JALJCO010007347.1, forward strand.
TGCTGTCTCCAGAGAGGTGCGCGAGGACAAGGCAGAGTGACGAGGCCGGGGTCAGGCAAGAGGGGGCACTGCCCCCCCAAACAAACACTGTGCCCCCTTAAATCAAATCTGACAAAAAGGCAAGCGATTCCTAAGCTCCTTTTCCCGCACCACTTCGCATCACAGAGCTCTGCTCAGCTGCTAGTTCTGCATGCTGGTTTGACTCTGAGGACATCAGCTGCATCCTCACACCAAACGGGGAAACGCCGTGGAGCTGTGCTGCACTTTCCATCTGTCAGAAGCGTTTCAGTTCAGACTAAAGGTGGTAGTGGCAGGAATTTGTAAAGTATTGTAATATTTTGTTCATATACACGTTCACTGGGCCTTATTCATGAAACGTTCGTAAATTTACGAACAAATTTCTGTAAAGGCCTACTCCACTAAAAACTTACTCCGGATTCAGGAACACGTTCGGGAAACTCAGATTTGATCGTAAACATGTGTGCAGGATCATGAATCCCAAATGATCGTAAATTGACAGCAAGCCCTCGGGAATCAGTTGTTTGCATAAATCTCTACCCATAATTCAGCAATGAGGTCCATAAAAGGAGGTTCAGATGCGTGCCTCCGACCCACCTGTCAGCCATGGCACACGCAAAACAAGAGCGAAAGAAGAACTACTCTGACGCAGAGGTAGAAGTTTTTTTACGTGAAGTTGAATTAAAAAAACACATATTCACATCTGTTAGCAGTGGTGTGACAGGGACAGGTGAAGCAAAAATCTGAAAGGAGGTAACCAACGCTGTTAATTTGGTCTCTGCTGTCACCAGAACCATACCCAAAGTCAAGGAAAGTGGTTCGATATAAAAATGGAGACCAAAAAAACGTATCAGCGCACACCAAAAAAATATATCTGCTACAGGAGGAGGAGGCTCACTGTCCAAGTTGTCAAACACAGACGAGCGCATTGCAGGAATTATTGGAGAGAATGCTTTATCAGGAATCAACCCTGACGGAGACAGCGACATGCCTTCACTGGAGACAAACCTAGATGGTAAGGTAATAATTGTCACAATTGTCTAAATTCTGGGAAAATGAAACCTTGGTGATCAGTTTAGCTCCAAATAAGTTTGCAGTGAAATTGCTCAAGTCAGCTTGATTACAGAGAGGTGTTCAAATTATAGAATCACACAAAACCAAACTTTTTCACTCTTGTAGCTGGAGAGTGCTCCTCAGATGCTGCGCCACCGGCTGCACCTCCTGCACCCCCTGCAGCCACTGCACCTCGAGGCCGAAGGGGTTATTCTGCGGTCCTGACAGGTGAAGTCCTGCGAAATCAGGAGGCGTTACTTTCAGCAGTACAGCACATAAACTTTTCCCTTCAGGAAATAAATAAGGGAATCTGTGAGGCACTTTTGCACCCCAAACAAAGTATTCATTGCAATTCGAAAACGGGTAACACTTGAAAATGTGGAGAGATGGCACAGCTACGCTTTGTTGGCCTCGTCAGATTTGGCTCCAAAGTGGTGCCTAAATGCAACAGAACTATTCTTGGTAGTCTGAAACGACTAATTAACCAGTCATCACTCTCAGCCAAAATATCTGCCCGATCCCTGAAATGACACTCTCTTCAAATAGCGCCTTGTGCCAAATCATGCAAAAGTGCAAGTTCTGCCATTTTTGCCATAGTGTCTGTGAAACTTAAGGCCTTTTATTATATGCGTTTTTTTTTGTTTTTTTTGGGGGGGGGGGGGGGGGGTAGGTGACACCACCTGAGTAAGCAATTAGCAATCATCAAATATAATTCTTTTCTTAAATCTACCCCATTACCAGTTAATTTAACTAAATGATTTAAAGCCTATTTCTGATCATTTTTCATGTCTAGGATATGCCTACATCAAGTTTTTCAAAAGGTATCCTCCTATTATTTACACTAACAGAGTGCAATATGACATAAAATTGTCATTTATAACAGGGACAAGCATTATTTATATGTGTTCGTAAATTTAAGCATTACACACACACGTGTTGTCCCTTAACACTTACCGTACTCCGAACGGAAGTAGGTATGCATGCTGGGATTTGTTGTTCAGTAAGTTAAGGACGTGAAGCTGAAGTGTGCAGTCGAGTGGCAATAAAACGAGGGACTTCATCATCAACCAAAGGTGTCTTTACTCACATATAAGAGAACATTACAGTTTGTTAGTAGCTATGAACAGATCGGAGCTACTAAAATGTTGATGAATGCGAGATTCATGTAAATTTACGTTTACTAACAGTTTACACAAATTGTCTGGTAGGTTAAGGAAGAGACCCAATGGTCAATTAAAAGAAAATAAAAGGAAATATTGCTTTTAAAGATGATGTAAGTGGTTACTTTCTGGAGCCCAAACCTAAAAAACCCCCCAAGGGGGGGGAATTTCCACCACCAAAACCCCCCCCCCCCAAAAAAATTTTTCCCCCCCCCCCGAAAAATTATGGGGGGAATACTGAAAAAAAAAATTAGTAATTATGGAAAATATTTTAAAATTTGAATAGTGGGACGCCTCCGATGAGGAGGGGGGGGAACCACCCATTAATTTTCATTATTGGCTCGAAAACAGATCTAAAGTCCGCCCCCTCATAAGAAAGAAATAAGTTAAAGAAGTAGTTTTTTTTTTTTTTTTGGTTTTATTGGGATAATAGGGAAATGGGATAATAGAATATGAATAATTAGTAAAAGAATAACAATAAAAAAAAGAAAGTAGTATTGAGGTAAAGGGGGGGCGAAGGTGAAGAATTGAAAACTTTACCTCCACTGGGGGGGAATGTGGGGGTTAAGCCCACCTGGGTGTGTCGTCTCTGACTCAGTATAATAATGAAAGGATGCTCAGCCTTGTGTCGTGTTATTTGCCAGTAATATCTTGGAATTATCCTCTTGAACCAAAAAAAATTTTTCATATTATTTTCATAGATAAAAAAATGAAAATAAGGAACGGCGCATGGCCCTTCGGTAGGGGGGATGAAAATGAGAATGAAGATGAAGATTACTATATAAAATAAAATTAAATTAATATAATATTTAAATTATATTTATTTTAGTAATTATTTTTGTTAAATTTCTCTTAAATTTATATCCAATATTAAATAAATATAATATAAAAATATAAAAAAATATTTGGAAATTTTGTCTTCAAAATATATAATCAATATAATTTTTCTTTTTTATACTCTACTTGGATTTTATGGATTTGAGTTGAAAAGAATAACATACCCTCCCCTACCCAGTGGGGACGAGGGCCGGCTACGCCAGTTTCCCCCCCGCTCATATCATGGGGGCCTGGGGGACGCGCAGGGGAGTCCCCCGGCTTCTGGGTGCCCGGCAAAACAACTCACAAAGAAGGGCATCCAGCGGGCATCTTAACCAGTTGCCCGAGCCACCTCATCTGGCTCCTCTCGATGTAAAGGAGCAGTGGCTCTACTTCGAGCCCCTCCCGGATGACCGACCTTCTCATCCTAATTCTAAGGTCAAGCCCCTTCTGCTGCCGCCCAGCTCACACTGCGCCCAACCCCTATGGCCCCTCTTGCGGGTGGTGGGTCCACAGGAAAGGGGGCCCATGTTATCATTTCGGGCTAAGCCTGGCAGGGCCCCATGGGCGGAAGCCTGGCCACCAGGCACGCCTTCATGCCCCACGTCCAGGCCTGGCTCCTGAGGGGAGGCCCTGGTGACCTGTGTCTGGGCAAGAGACACGGCTCCAATCCTGTCTCACTCCATAAAGGTGCTTGGACTGCGCTTTGTCTGGTTCTTTCCCTAGACACCTGTTTGCCATGGGTGACCCTACCAGCATAAAGCCCCAGATAACATCCTAAGATCCTCAGAACATGCAAACCCCTCCACCACGGTAAGGGGGCTGCCCTCCAGACAAGCAATAAACATATATTGCAATGATAAGGAACTTGTGTTCTTTTTTTATTTCAGATATGTATATCAACATGTATAAATTGCTGCTAGTTTATTTATGGGAGATAATCGATAATTGAATCTAACTAAAAAAAAAAAATATTAGAGTGACTGATGCATTGAAAAAAAAAATCATCACTAGATTAATCATTTTTAAAATAACTGTTTATCCCAAAGTACACCCATGTACATCCAAGTCCAGTACTTGTCTAGTACAAACTATACCATTAACTCACTGATTGCCAGATGTTTTCAGAGAGCATTCCATATTGCCAGGATTTTTAAGCATTTTCTCTGAATTTTGGAGAGCCACAGAACATTGTGTACTATCCCTATGTAAACACCGTATCTACCAAAGGATAGCTTAGACTATGTACTTTCATCAGATAAAACAAAATAAAGAAAACATTCGTAGCTTTTTGGTTTTTAGTAATCTGCAGTAGAACATGGGGTAGTTGAAACAAAAATGCCAGCTTTTCACCAAAAAGCTGAGAAAAAAAGGCTTTTTATGCAGCAACGCCTTTTAAGTGGAAAGTGACTTTAATGCCAATAATTTTGACTTTAATGACTTTTCCAACATCTGAACAGCTGTTTACTTCTATAAAACAACAAAAACAACACTGAGAAAAGAGTTCTGGTGGCAAAATAGTTATTCGCTAGCTACAGTATACTGTACAGGCCACAACACGTTTGTTTGACAGAAATGTCTGTCCTTCTATTCCTGCCTCCCTACCTCCCTCGTTCCTTCTATCCATCGACGTCTGCTTCGCCTATGCAACTCATGACCCCCCACCCATGGGAAACACCCGCCAATAGACGCGTCACTCGGCTCGCTGCTTGACCCACTTTCAATTGGCGCACATTGCTGCTGTAGTTCAATCTATTGATCGTGTCTTTGATCGATTGTGTCACTGTCTGTCATCAATTAATTTTTACACAAACTTTCGTCTAAAGTCTGCCGCCTAAATTGCTTTGATTTCGAGCGGTCGCCATATTCTCTCTGCCCCCCCAAGAGAATCAAGCAGACTTCCTGAAGCCAATTTGACCACACAACACGACTTCCTGTTGACCACAACATATTTTTTAAGCTTTTCTGACACTGCCATCTACTGGATCAGGTGAAAATGACAGAAATAAGTACGATCAACACTTGTTTTTGTTTTTTGACAAGCTCCGCCAGAGTGCCCTGCAGCTCCCCCCATTAAAACCCGCATTTAACGTTTATATACGTGAATGACAGTTCGCGTTCAGCTTTGAATTAATGTTTATAAATGTGAATGGCAGCGAGTAAGTTAACATGAGATTTCAGTCTTTCCTGGGAACACTGATACACAAATCATTTTTTCATGAAGTGAAACTATACTGAGGGTAATAAGGGGCTTAATTTTGCCTGTTTAAATGTGTGAATGTTTGTATGTATGCAAGCCCAGGCCAGTGTGTGCAGGCATGTGTGCATTTTGTGACCTCGGAACTGAGTTCATGTGGTGGGAGTCTTCAAACTAAATTTACTATGCCCCTGGTGGAGGTTAATGTTTGCCCTCCCATCTGCTGTTTTCTAATCATCCCCTGTTATCTATGAAAAAGGAGAGTGCAGGAAAATGCTTGTAGCATGCAACAGCCATCTTTTTCCATTTACCCCTTCGCTCTCCTGGCCATTTCACCATCATTTGTGAAATCAGCTGTAGCAGCGGGAGGAGAGTTTGCACAAAATGTACTTCCTGGAGTGTCTATTTCATGCCAAAAGGAGAAGAGGCGGTGGCAGCAGCTGAGGAGAATAAGTGAGAGAGGGAAAGGTAATGAATAGAACAGTTGGAGAGCTAGCTGGAGATGGCCTCTGAACATTTGTCACTCCAACAGGAGTTGCCTGTGTTGTGATATTGGATTTTGGTTTATTATTGTTGTTTTTCAAAAAAAAGAGGACGTACTCCATGCTTGAATGCCAACAGAACTTCACCTGTAAGTGCTTCAGCGCATTGCTTTAGATGGAAAAAGAAACTGGCTTCTCACCTCATACTGTATCCTGTGGGATTCCGAGAATAATATGCCATTCCTGCCCTTTGCTTGCCTCATGCATGAGCAGAGAACAAAAGCAATCTAATCCTAGAGCCAATTCTGTGGGGGGCCACGGTGCAGTCACGCTACCTTATTGTTCCTCCGGGGACAGAAATAGGCAAGTGGTGACTGTTGGCACATCAAGTCACAGCACTTCAATCCAACATGACGGGCCTTGCTCAAACAGAAAACCAGCACACACAACAGCTAATGGTCATACTGAAAGATATCATGCCAATAAGTGGGGGTCAAGTGGATGTTTACTGTTCTGCGCACACGCTGAAACATTTTGCTGAACTTTATGACCTATGATCATTTTTAATAATCCATCACCTCGTTTCTGGAAAATTCCCACCCACTACCTGAGGAAAAATAGCTGGCCTTATTCGTAGAAACACTTTCTATCCCTGATTTTATTATTTTTCTTAAAGTTACTATCTACACATATTACTCCAGTGCATCTTTCTATCTGCTGCACACATCCTGTAACTGTGTGCCCCCCATCTTAGCCTCGTTCTCTTTCTTCCTCTGTTTCCTCTTGTCCCCTCTCTCTCAGGAGAAGCCCTTGGTTTGAAGCGCTCTTGAGAAAATGAAGGGGGCAAATATACATGTGTGATGTTCAGGACTGGATAATGGTGCACTTGTTCAATGTAATTGGCCTGGAAAAGCGCTGTAATTTGTAACTGGAGAACCCTGACTTGACTTGAGAAAAATGTAAATGTGCAGCAGAGGAGCCCCTTGGTTAATCAGTTCTCACAAAGAGAATACTTTAAGTTCATTAGTGGTCCATTTGCATATTCGCCCTCATAAAGGAAGTGTTAATCCCAAATGAACTTGCATGTTTCTATCAAAATGGGCTTATTTTATAATTTCCCCGCTATTGCCAAGACTGAAATGTGTGTGTGTGAGTGTGTTAGAGAGAGATCACAGCAAAATATATCTCTCCATTAATAGTCAGCAAGCTTTCTTTCATGTTCAGTGTTTGATGCAACGTATACATTTAGCAACATTATGTGCACAATAACAGGTCTCACAGATATTTTAGAGAATTTTTATTAAAAATGTTACTCGTGTTCTGAAAAGCTCTCACTCATGCAAGATTTGCAGCTCAAAGAGTGATCCCAAAGAGCAGATACTGAGAAGCGACTGGATAAAGTCAATGAAACAAACAAAGAATGACTGCTGGGATTATTGCAGAACAAATTGAGCTAATTTGCCCACTGATGATGACCATTAAGTGGCTACATCAATGAAATTAAATGAATGAATGAAATGAGGAATACTTTCTTGATCCCTGAAGGGAAATTTTGGGATATCAGATGATTCTTAAGAAGCTTTTTGGCAGTTGGACTGGGAAGTGATAGCAAAATGGGGAAAAAAAAGATGACAAGCAAGGTTATATGTTTTCAAGGTGTGTAAACAGAAAATACAGGTTAATGGAGGAGACCATTTTAAATGTACTTAAAATGATATCAGCAGAGCTGGGTCAATAGAAGTAATGAAATAAACTTTAGATAAATTTCTGTATAGTCTATGATAAAAGTTGTATGACTTTAGAAAAGTTAATTTCTAAAATTCTGGCTCAAGCACTAAAAGTGAAGTGGTGGTGGGTGCAGACTGACTCTTGCTGCCCTCATTAAGGTGGATTATCATATTTGTTGGAATGTTATCTATCACTGTTTGAGCACTCCTGCAGGGTATTTGTAATTATTAATTTTCTGTTTGTTTATTTCACCATTAACACCTACTCCTGTGAAATTTGCATGAGAATGGGCTTTATGCACAGCTCCAGTTCTTCCTGAACTTAATACTGCACCTTTATTTCCTGTCTTACATGATTGGATGAACTGATTAATCCATGTGTGTCTGACCATTTGCTTCAGCCAGACACACCTGGATTAATCAGTTCATCCAATCATGTAAGACAGGAAATAAAGGTGAAGCATTAAGTTCAGAAAGTACTGGAGCTGTGCATAAAGCCCATTTGCTGGAACGTATTCCCAACACAGACATCTAGTGTAAATCATGTCACTATTCAAAGAAACAAAACTGAACTATTATAGAGAAAAAGCACCAAAATATTTCCCCACCAACCTCAACCCGTAATGAGCTGAATGTTCTTCAACAGGTTCAGGTCAGAGCAAAGTTTAACATTAACCCATGCAGTTCAGTCATGAACCTGAACACAGCCTCATCTCCGTCCACATCGGAACTTCCTGAGACCTCATCTGCCCCCTCCTCTAGCCTGTCTCTCTCCTGCAGCCAGGTGAAGGAACAACAGAAGAGACTGAAAGGGAATGAGGGTGCTGGTCCGGATGGTGTTGGTCCCAGGGTTCTGAAAACCTGCTCACAATAGTTTGTTGGATTCTTCAGCACCTTTTCAACACCAACCTGAGACAGACGAGTTCCTGTGCTGTTGAAAACACTTTGCCTTGTTCCATAGATTGTTCCAAAGATTGCTGCCTGAAAGGTCCCAGACATATTTGAACCACATGACTACAGCCCAGTTGCCCTGACACCATACAGCAAGTCCTTAAGAGACTGTGATTGGCTCACCTCAATACTCCTTTCAGAACCCATTACAGTTTGCATACAAATGGGCTTGGGGTTGAATCATCTACCTCTTTCAGAAAGCTCCCTCTTATTTGGACCAATCAAGCAGCACTTTGAGGATCATGCTCTTTGTCTTCTCAAGTGCTTTAATACAATTCAGTTGCTTTGTTGTGTGAGAAACTCCATAAATTCCTGGTGGATACCACCATAACCACATGGATTTATGACTCCAGAGGTTAGCAACACTGGAGCACAACAAGGGACAAAACTCTCATCATTTCTCTTCACACTGTACACCTAAGACTTCCTTTACAACTCAGTTCTGTCATCAAAAATACTCTGATTACTCTGAAGTTGCAGGGTGTGTCAGTGATGGACAAGAAGCTGGTCAGCCAGTTTTTGAGATGGTGCAGAGAGGCAGAAAGTCAGTCATCTGAACTTTTAAATGACCAGCCACCCAGAGCAGGTGCTCTGATGACAGGCCACACTGGGGCCGTCACAACTATAATGATCACTTCTTCTTAAATGCCAACAAAACTAAAGAGATTGCTGACTTCAGGAGGAATAAGAATAAACAAAACGCTGTTTACATCGTAGCAGGAGTGGTGGGAGTGGTGGAGGAATACAAGTACCTTGAAGTTCAGCTGGACAATAGACTAGACTGGAAATGCAACACAGAAATATCTACAAGAAAGGTCAAAGCAGACTCTACTTTTTAAGGAAGCTGAGCTCATTCAGCATCTGCACCCAGATGTTGCAGATCTTCTCTTGTGGAAAGTGCAATCAGCATTTGTAGCATTTGTTGGGGGAGCAGCATCAGAGACTTAGAGAGACACAAGAAACTAATCAAGAAAGCTGGTTCTGTGCTGGGAATAATTCTGAAGCTGATTGTCCAGAGAAGAATGCTGCACAAGCTGCTAAAGATGATGGAGGATTCTTCACATTGTTTACACAACACAGTGGCCCTCATTTATCAAACGATCGTACGATGAAAATCTGTGCATACGACCATTTCCGCGCAATACTCTGCATTTATCAATCTGGACGTGAGCTTAGGATGCGATCAAATCTCACGACAGCTCTGAGTTCATGTACGCAAGTTTGAGTCAGTGAGGGTTTGCAGTGCAGCACAACAGAACATGAAAATATTTATTAACCAAACCTCAAACTGTCATTTAATAAGTATTCACATATCCAGCACTAAGAATGAACCCATTTGCAAAAAAAGAAAAAGGAAAGAAAGGGAATATAGAATGTATTCCCAAAAATTACAAAAAATAGCTGTGACTGAATTTAATTTCTTCATTTTTATCTTCCGTGCAGTATTTTTGTGCACGTCTCTGACTTTGGTTTTTAAGCTGCCAAACAGCAGCTCTTTAATCTTTCCCACCTTACAAATGAGGGAATCTGTCTTGATCCCCCCAAAAGTTTCTTTTTTGGCAGAATCTCTCCTCTCCATGGTTCAACCTCGCTGGGCGATGCCTCATAATCATGCATATTTAAGGGCGTAACAGGGGGCGTGACATAAAAATGACGATGGATTTCACCGTGGTATTTATCAAGACTCTTTTGTTCGTACGACGAGATTGGTCCGATACGAACGTTTTAATAAATCACACGTGGGTCCAATCGTACGACCATTTTTACGATCAAATATGCGATCATTTCTACGCTCGTTTGGTAAATAAAAGCCAGTGAGTTTAGTGAGAGGCTTCGTTAAGTCTGATGCAAGACAGAAAGGTACCAAAAATGATTGTAGTCCCCTCTGGAACAAGGCAATATCTCCTTATGATCAATTATTGTTTTTGCTGGGGGAAAAAAAGAAAAACTATTACACTAGTGCAATTTCCCTCTGGGATAACAAAAGTATTTTTTAATAAATCTTTTTACCACCTACGATTATGTGACTTATCACAGCACAATGAGTTGGCTTTCCTTCTGTCCACCAGACTTTTTCAGAATGATGTATTTTATATTTGCAAAGCAGGGCAGCATATATTTCCTCCCACTGAACAAAACTTTAGCCAGAATTTTCTGAATATATTTGCAACCTTGCAGCCAGAGTGTGGATGGAAGTATCGCTGTTCTGTTTTTGGTTCCGTGTAATTCCAAATGACGCCACGAGTGAAAGACGCTGGAACATTTTAGTTTTGCTTTTTGTGGTGCTGTCATGCCATCTTTATATTCAGTGTCTGGTTAAGTAATTCAAAAATGAAGGATTGCTAGAACTCGTAAAGGCACAATTTCTTTGTGCTGCAGAGATAAATTTACTGCCAAACTCACATATTATTTGAATTATTTTGGAATGTAACCTTTCAAAGATGCAAAAGTAATACTATCCACCCATAGCTTTTCTTCTCTGAACAAGTGCCAATGTGAGGTTGGTCTCAGTTTGCCTAGGCAGTGCTGGCTGTCTCCCAAAACATCTCTTTGGGCTCGTCAGCTCTGGATTCCTGGATGTTACCCACACTGCAGGAGGAAATGATGCGATGGTAGAGGAAAAGGGGGTTGAGAGAGTTGAAAACAAAGCCATCAATGTGATTGGTTGTCTGGACAGAGGCCAAAGTGAGGACAGAAGGTGGGAGGGAGGGAGAATGAGAGCAGGAGTGAGGGAGGGTAGGGGGAACAGAAAGGAGGAGGGGAAGATTGTCTTCAAGCCTTTTAAGTGCCCACTGGAGAGGTCAAGAGGATGCTAAATCTGTGGGGCGTCTCAGTACTGCCTCCCAGCATGTGTGTGGATATCCTTCTGTATACCTGTCTGTGCAGATTTGTGTTCATCAGCTCATTTAGTCCCATCTTTGTACCCACACTGTACATGTGTTTGGATTGCCCCTAACGGTGTGACTGCACATACTCTTCTGCATGTCTTGCATGGAATGCATGCTTACTATGTGCGTGGGAGTCTTGGGACAGTGTGTCCAACACTTTGTCTTGTTCAATGGCCTGTATAGTCATCACAGCCAAAAGGTTGATTTTGATAACACTTTTCCGTTGGAGATTTAATTATGCCATCAAGAGAATGAAGTGTTCCATTAGTGTCCTCACTCTCCACTTTATTTATTATCTCTTTGGCCAACTGGATGAAGAGGGTTAGACTCCCTGCCTGCACATGACCTTCTGTGCCCTAATTTTGAAAACTTTTTTTTTTCTACTTTATTTCAGTACCAAAAAAGAGGGCCATAAAAGCACCCACTGAGTTGGCTTATGATGAAGTATGAAAATACCAACACAATTGGAAGCTTTCAATTTGAAATAATACAGTTTCACTGTTTATCTAATTATTTACTTTGTTGCACTCCTTATGACACATTATTGCACCGTAATGTTTTACAGTTAATGTCCCAAATTAATCTGAAATGAATTGCACATATAGATTCATAGATGTTTAGTTTTCGCTCTTTGACAGTAATGACAACTAAGGATCGATTGATACATTGGCCGGCCAATGTATTGGTCAATCCCTAATGACAACCTCAGGTCTTGTAATCCTACAAACTTCTATGTCTTTTCTAAGGAAGCTTCTCCCATTCTTTATACCCAAATTGCTGAAGATCAACCAGGTTGGATGAAGAGCATCATCCTTTTTTTTTTTTTCATTAATTCATTTTTCCTCCACTGTCTTGTGTGTTTAGATCCAGACTTTTGGACTCTCTCAAGCTTATCTTAAAGCCAATAATGTGTTTTCTTGGCAGTTTATTTATTTATTCTTATTTATTTTATGTTTCTTTACTTCTCCATTGAGATACAAGATCTCATCCAGATATTTCTGGTTAAGAAATGTTTATGTGAAAGACTATTTCAAATGTTATTACACTAAAAGCTACAAAGAGGCTAAGAAAGACAGGGTCATTCCAACTAAATCCAGTTAGAGACCTTTATAAAACAATAACAGCTCTCCTTCAGGGCAGTTCTTATCTTGCTGAAATGTAAACCTTTACTCTGGCCTAACGCATTGAGCAGTCTGGCAAACAAAAAAAAAAAAAAAAAGAAGAAAAAAAAAAGAATTCACTGAGGTTTTTCTCAGAAATATGGTTGGTCTCTGAGCCCCAGCTGCAGCAAATCCATAAATGAGGCAATAGTTTCCTTCACATAAACGTTTTGAAATTGTGGTCAAATGCTTCAATCTTTTGTCCATCAGGTCAAAGGATTTTGTTTCTAATGGCCTGAATGTCATTCAGGTTCCTTTTGCCTTTCAGGCTATTACATGCCTCTTAGTGAGAAATGTCCATCTGGTCAATTTGCCACAAAGGCCCAATTGATGAAATGCTGCACAATGCCAACCTTGTAAGGTTCACCAGAGGAACTCTGGATTTCATTCACAGTGACTTTGGCCCCTTTGTCACCTGTGTAATCAAAGCCTTTTGTAGAAAATGAATTAGTTTGACTGTGAGGCATTCACACAATTATTAATTCATAGCCTACTAATATTTAATAAAATGTACTGTTTGGTTATGCCATGCCCAAGAAGAAGGGTGATATGACTTATGACATTTTATAGAAGAATCATTAATCAAATCAGTAAATCAATAAATTAATAAATCAGTCTCTCAAGCTTGTAGAGTTCCTCTCGTTTGAATTGACCTTAGAGCCACTTAAGGAAACACAAACCACAACTAGTCAAAATAATATGAACTTTTTATTAATTAGTCTACAAGCTAGATAAGATAAAGTGTGTATATAAATATAAAGAGATAATATGCAGCATGATAATCAACCAAAAGTTATCTTGTGAAAGAAATGTAAGATTGTATGAAATGAAGCATATTAATTGTACCTCAGTTAATTAATAAATGTTCAAAGAGAATGAAAGAAGGATTTCTGGATATGGTTAAATGAAGTTAGATGGGTTTGTTAAACTGTAGGCCTGGATTAATGACAAATCATGTAGATTCATTCACTATCACCAATCTCTTTGTGACATTAAATCATATTTTACAGCATATGAGTGGAACTTCTCCAGTTCTGTTTAACTGAGGTGACTCATGCCTGGTTCTGTTGGACTGTTCCCCAATCCTTTGGAAGCCTGTCGGTTGGATGGACCCTGAAAGTCTTCCCAATCTCCTGGAAGTTTGTTTGACTCATTGCGGGTCATCAGCTCAGTGAGGTCAACTCTGGTTTGTTCTCTCTGTCATCTGTCTTCCCCAAGATGCACAGTTTCAGTAATCAACCATCAACCATCCCGTGACTGATGGTCAACACCGATGGACAATCATGACTCTGATTCCAAGATAAAAGTTACTTTAGCTAAAAAAAAGGGATGGAAAAATTAAAAGAACTCTGGTAATAGTTATGAACACCAGAGACATAACACTGATTCTAACTGTTAGCACAACAGCAACTCATGCAGCTGTGTCTTCATCTAGCAAATCAAAACAATCATCACATGAGATTTTGCAACTTCCGGTGTCTATGCGCTGTGGTGGTGGATGGGAAAAAAATATAACTTTCCTTTTCTGTGGTATCGTATTGTGTTTTGACAGAAGTATTTGCCAATGTCAATCCTGATCCCCTTACTGTTGCCTGGATCTGTGAATATTTCTGATGCCAGTATTGTCACAAATAATAAGTTTGTGGTTTGCAGAAAAAATGATACACAAAGAAAATTTCCACTCAATGAAATGACTTTCTTTTAGCATTAAGTGACTCTCTTCTTTCTAACTTGTATATTTAGGTTGGGTCAACACGATTGACCTTAATATCTAGTACTGGATATCAATTGAACTATTTTTGTTATTAGTTGAATGAACTAGATTTGGTTTTATGGAGTGTGCACAAAACAGTTTTGTTGATCCAGAAAGATCTAATTCCATCGATTCAATGAAACTGGCATAAGTACAGTACCAAATACAAATACTTCTTAGTGCAAGAATGTGTGGCAAGTATGTAATAAAGGCCCAGGCAGGATTCAATCCCCAGACTCCTAGGTGAGAGTCATGCGTACTAACCAGTCAGCCACACGGATATCCCCTTCACCCAGTAGTCGATATGCATAATCAACTGGAGGAATAGTGACAATACCCCACACTGGCCCCTTTTCCACAGAGCCAATTTGAGAGCCAGAGCCTGAAAACAAAAAACAACAACAAAAACAGTTCTTTGGCTTTCCAGCGCCTAAGCACTGGCTTCCAGCTCTCAAAACTGGTTCCAGACTTGGCACCACTTTCTTGCCGGGCCTTATTGAAGAACTGGTTCACTTAGCTTTATGCAGCATATGTCAGCAGCTGGGGGTGAGGGGGCGCTACCAGGCCCATTTAAAACTGAAGGATGGCTTGTCCTCTTCACTCTAAACTGCATGGTGAAGAGCAGTAGCTGCAGCTGAGCCATGGTGGAATGAGCTGCCCTCATTCCACCAAGCCTCAGCATACAGTAAAGCGAAAGAACAGCCGGGTCCTGTGTAAAGGGCTCCGCCTGTGTTAATATAACTAGGGTTACAATATCCTAACCTTCATTATATCTCACACAGGCTTCGCCCTCTACTGGACTCTATGGGTACAGTAGGCGAAGCCCGATATGTGTACTCCATGCCACAGGAGAGGCTCCGCATACCGACCACACCAGCTGCCGATTAGGTACCAAAACCCAGTCACCGCTTTATTAATCTTAGCCACGTATGGAGTGATGACGGGTCCAACTTCATTCCCAGTTAGCAGCACCTGGTTAGGTGAAGCTGTGACCTAACCTTGCAGGGGTCTCAACCTTGACCATCTGTACACCTCATTGACCATGCCTGGCAGAGCACAGTCCAGTTCAGGTGCATGACACCCTGTGGGGATCAAGCATAACAAATACCTGACACACCCTTCCTCTTACAGGTCCTGCGACACTACGGTGAGCACAGACCTGGAGAAAGAGCCTGACACATCCAAGAGATAGAACCTTATGAACGGGTAGGGTGAAGACCACGATGCCGCCGTACAGTACATATGTCCTCAACACTCACACCACTGAACAGAGCTGTAGATGACATCATACTTCTTCTGGACTGCACCCGGACCACTGTGGTCCGGGTGCAGTGAAGGTTGAGGAAATTCAAGGTTGAGAAAATGCCTTGAGTGAAGGTTGAGAAAATACATTAATACAGCCACACCTCACCAAGCGTTTCCTGGACAGGGCTCTGTCAGCTGTCCCGTCACAAACAACCGTCCGAGGCCGCTCCCTTTGCCTGGCCGTGGCATTATGGAGGGGTAGTTTGGTCTCTCCTGTCTGCTTGGCAGCGAGTGGTAGATGACGGCTAAACTGCGTTTTTTTCCTCCTCCAGCCTCTTCAGCCGCTGCGTAGTGAGGGGCCATCAGATGAAACCGGTAGTGCAGCAAGGAGATCCTCTTGGTCTCTTCAAGGGAGGGCGGTGAGCCAGATGTGGTGAGAGCCAATGACTGATGGGGACATAACACGCCCGACAACAGTGAATGAGGTTGTTCATCTGGTCGGTAAAGTGACCAAGAAACTCCACAGTGTCAGGGGAGGAAAGGGAGCATCACGGGGGAGTGAAGCCGCCGCTGCTCAGCACACCCATGTCATTTGCTGCTGTTAGCTGCGCACTGCTTCCTTATCCTGTGGCAGCGGTGGCAGTGGTTTTCTGGACCCTGACCAGCAGGCTGATGTGGGATAAGGAGGGCAGCCAAACTGTCTTCGAGCAGGGGCACACTGGGAAACACAGTCTCCGATTCGCCCTGCACACACAGGAAAGATGCCATCGTTGACTGTCACCTTGGTCTTCAGTGGGTCCGGCCATGATGCCTTCATGCACTGCCAGATGTTGGGAAGTGCTGGGGAGACGAAAACAGGTCGGGGTGGTTGAGCCGGGCTGTGAAACCCCTAGCGGAGACGACTCACTGACTTCGGGGGCAGTGGGAAGGGGGCAGGGGAAGCCCAACACACCACTGCAGTAGACATGACTTTCAGGAAGTCAAGTCTGATAGAAGCGGCGCCTAGCACCATTGAGCCGTCGCTGAGAGAGAGTTTTCTTCCTCGTCTCGTTCAGGCGGCGAGCCTGCAGCAGAAGCCGAACAGGTCTGGTTGCCAATGCTGTCTCAGCCGGAGTGGAGGTGGGGAGCACTGGAGAGGCGACCTCCTCCTCCATGGCATGGTACTCAGATTCCCGCTCTTCCTCCTCACTGTCGTCAAGAGACATGGTGAGAAGAGCTTCACTGCCGGGGAAGTAGTCAGCTTGCTGCTGGAGACAGATACTGGGCATGTCTCGGCAGCTCGGGCAGGCCGAGAGCTGATCCAGTTCAGCCATGGCATGCCTCTTCCTGAGACATTCGAATTAGAAAGGATGTAGTTCTTGGAGCGGCGACTCCATCCTAGGAGATGGTGTGTCAGTGGGCACTAGTTGACGCTGAAAGAAAAGGAATGAGGGCAGCTGGCGATGCACCTGTTTTTATTCCCGCCAAGGGGGGAAAAGGGGTAGACACGCCCTACTGGCCTGCTGCATACATGACAATTTCAGTGGACCATCGCGTGCACATGATTAGAGGAGAATTGTACCCATAGAGTCCAGTAGAGGCCAAAGACTGTGTGAGATAAAACCTCTTCCTTAATGTCTCCCATGGGGCAAGTAGCCTGTATTTTCTTCTTCATGGGGTTTTCCGGCTAATTGCAACTGTGTGTCGAAGCATTAAAGCCGCCTAGAGGTGGGCATATTCAGCTGCATAACAATGATCTCATAACGCACAAATCACAAGACATCTTTAAAGGCTCCACTGGTGGAAAGACAACTGGTTGAAAAACTGGAACAGGAGTTGAGCCAGTTAAGAACTGGCTCTGGCACCAGCACTGAACCAGCACCGGCTCCTCTTTAGTGGAAAAGAAGCCACTGTCACAAAAGAAACAGTGGATGTTAGGCCAACCCTTATCCGTTAATTAGATACAACAAAATTTCTTAATCCTGAAACAAATTGTGTAGAAATGTGTTCCATAGTTTGCATGTGCATTCAGAAAGTTATTACTTGAAATGTGCATGTACAAAACATATGAAGATAAGTATTTACAGAATGTCCCATTATGTAACTAATGACTGACCTGGAAACATCCTGAAAATCTAGATGCTTGGGTTGTTTAACTTTTACATCAACGTGGCTCATTTTCGCTCATGTACTGCATATCTTCTCTATCACTGTCTCCTCTAAAAAGTTTATTTCCTGTGCAATTCTTTCCTGAATTACCTTTTAATCCTCATTTAGTTCACACAGTGTTTTCTCAGCATTTTTAAACTCAATTCCATGCGTCCAGAGTGCTCCCAGGATAATGTGCCTGACCGCTGTGAACATTTCAAGCTCTGCTTTGGGTGATGAAGTCAATGCAATCAATTCTTTTATAACAAGGAGTCATTGTATTTCATTAGACAGCAGGACCATTCAGCCATTTATTTGTAATTTTGAGAGAAAGTGCTACAATAGACTAAAAGCAGGATGAAAAACAAAAACTCACTCTTTGCGCTGAATGAGTTTTGCTCCAGTGAATAACTATGATTTTTTTCCTGAGGTTATTGAAGAAATGGTCATGATTTATAAGGTGGAAACAGAGGAAAGATCAAAAAAGACAAAGGGAAATCAGGGAAGCACAAATACGAGAGAGACAGATGTTGGAGCCGCACGTGGCATCCTATTGTTCATAATGAAGGGCATTCACTGCTCTCCTCTGTCTCTTTCTGTACTGGTTCTCTCACAGTGAGCCTTCTCCCCCATCTTTGCACTCTTCCAGTTATCTATTTCTCCACTCTTTCTCCTGCAATTCTTCCAGTCCAATTTTTGGTGGAGAAAGACTGACGGCGTGTTAGAGAGGCGATAAAAAGTGAGAGGGAGAGTGGCGAAGGGACCAGATCTACAGGACAGCTTGGAGACCAGCGTGGGGCCATGCTTGTCACTTCTCCTTCCACCCGTCCCGTCGACTGGCAGGGGCTTATGAACACAAGAGCGCTTACTGTACCTGGGCATCTGCGAAGCTCCACTGGGTGGGTGGGGGAGCATCACAGGCCTCGGCACCTCTTTAGCAGCCAGGCAATCTGCTCTGTGAGCCCCAGCCTGCCTGTTGGACTACGGAGGATACACACACATATACAACACGCCTCCCACCCACTGAGGAACATGGTCAGAGCTGAGGCAAGATGGTAGATGAGGCACAACAAACACATGCACACATGCAGCCTTTAGTCACTGATGGACTGACACATCAGTGATTCCCAGTCAGGGGTGTGTGTAGGGGGTATTTTTTAAGTTGCCAGGGGGGATGTGGAAGACCTGCAAAGTAGCCTGAAGCCTTAGAAAGATATTGCATAAAATGACAAGTTTTAAATCCCTCATATATTTATTTTTTAGGAGAAAGTGAAACATTAAACTAGATTTGCAAATTCATATTATGCTAAATTATGCTGAATAGCTACTGGTATACTGGTATATAAACTCCCTGAAATCCTGAATTGAAATGAGTCAAATTAGTTCTTTTTTTTTTTTTTTTTTTTAAATAAAACTGTATTTCTTTAAATCCGTTTGACCTACATAACCTGTCAAAAGTTTGGGCATAGTTTTCCATAGGGTTTAATGGGAAAGAGTGTCCAAACTTTTGACTGGCACTGTACCCACTGTATTGAGTTTGACTAAACATTTTAAATTGGACCTACTACAATAAATTGGACTAAGTAACAGTCAATATGTCAGCTGGTTGACCAAAGTCAGTTATAACCAGAATTTAATGAAAATTAATTTTCATAATTATCTTGTTTATTCAAAGATGTTTTTTTAAGACATCCAGCTGATGTGCCATTGTGATGTTTAATGTGTGCATGCTGTGCACCCTCTCCACCAAC
This sequence comes from Atherinomorus stipes, assembly GCA_023101725.1. NCBI lineage: Eukaryota > Metazoa > Chordata > Actinopteri > Atheriniformes > Atherinidae > Atherinomorus > Atherinomorus stipes. The sequence goes on from JALJCO010007347.1 coordinate 50,613, forward strand.
TGAATTCTTCCATACATTTTTTTTAATCTACAGCAAAACCCCGTTCAGACACACTTTAATTGCAGATTCATGCCATGAACGGCTTTATGGCACATATATTCCAACAGGAGTCTAATAAAATGAAATCTTAAATGTGAACATTAAAGTCTGATTCATATAATCTATACACATCTGGCTACTTCAACTCACCAGCAAGACAACGTTGTCAAATTTTCTGGGTCAGACAGGTTGGACTCATAGGCTGCAGGGCATGATGCTGGAATGGTGAAAAGGCTGGAGGTTAATTTAGAAAAAGAATACACAAAAATCTCAAAGCAGAGGAACTGTAAAATCACTGGAATGCAGACAAATAAGACAATCTGGCATTGAGTGGGAAGGCGAACACAACTTCAATAATTTAGAAGGAAGGAAGACAATAGGATATGGAAAGACATCCAGGGCTTTAAGTTTTCCAGCACTGTGCCGGATTTCCGGTGTGCTGCAATTTTGTGGCAGGGGGAAAAACTACACAGTAACAACTTCTTACATACAGCCTATGCGCTCAAATGTGGGCAAACGCCACTTTAAAATCGGTCATGATTATCAACTAATAGTATGAGATCAGTGTAGTTTTGGCGCTTATCAGAACACATTTTTACCCAATTACAAATCAAGTAGGGTGGGCTTTAGAAGCTGATTGGTTGAGATCTAGCTAAAGCTGAAATATAGCAGAGACGTAGTGAATGGCAGCTTGTGAACATTGGCAACGGTACATCAGATGGAGGCTAAGTTTGGGATGCCTGGAGAAGCTCTTCTAACTGATGAAGGACTTCGAAATAAATGATGCTGGGTGTGAGTTGAAGAACTCACCAGAGATGGCAAGATTAACCCCTTGGTTCCACCAAACACAAGTACGCCGCGGAGCAATCTGCCAAGCTTTCTGCTTGGCTTCTTATTCCACCAGGAGCGCTTCAGAGCAAAGCGTCTCTGGTCTCATATTCTGAGTACACTCGATCATTCCGGGATTGCAATATCACATAATATCACGTAGTTGCTGCATTTAATAAAATGATAAACAGCAAGAGGTTATTTACTAGGACATGATGTTGACGTTTCAGAGTTAAATGTGATCCAAAGTCTGCACTGTCTTATTTTTAAAATCAACCTGATCCACTTTTCTTTTCATCGACTGACTTCCTACCTGAATCATCCTGCTCTATATTACTAGGAGCAACAGTCACGGCTAACATACCTCCATTAATGACTGTCTGTATGTGTGCCTTGAAAATGTGACTTAAAGAGTGCTTGGTCATCTCAATTTCCCAGCCCTAATTAACCCCTGGGAGTCTAAGCAAGACAAGGGGATGACAAGCATTTCAAAATAAAAACAGCATCACAAAGACTGAGAAGGTACCAAGTCAACCGGAAAAAATTGTTATGCCAAAGACATGGTTTCAGATGTTGATCGCAAACAAATAAAGTTCTAAAAATATTGCATTGCAATAGTTTAAACTCTTTTATCCATACTGCAAACATGTGAAGAACTCACCTAATATGAGGTTCAGTACCTTGAACAAATGAGTATGATATGGAAAATTTGAGTTGGAGATCAAACCAGCAAATTTAAAATTGTAGGAAGATGACCCTGTGCTATTATCACCATGGACAATGTAAACTTTAATGATGCTGCACATTCATGGAGAGAAAGATTATTTAGTACAGTACCAATTAAAAGTTTAAACATGTCCTTTATGAATCCAATTATGAATCCACGGACTGTTTTACCAGTATTGCGCATGGATCCTGCCGACAATGCCAGAAAGTGGCAAGGGCAGGATTTGATCCTCAAACTCCCGGGTGAAAGTCACACGTGCTTACCAGTCAGTCGACGAGATATCCCTGTGGCCAAGTAGCCAGGGTGCATGATCAATCGAAGGTATTGTGACAAGACCCCACACTGTCATGCTTACACCATATGACACTGAGCATTGAGGTTTAACATGAGTTTCAAATGTCTTACTCACCACCACTTTGCTGCATGCCAGTGCTGGATGGTCTGCCTTGCACACATATAGGCTGAATCTTTGGTAGGTTCTTATTTATGAGGTTATTCTACATTTATGGGCTTATATTTTTCATGAAGGCTCGGAAAGTTATTATCTTCACACTCAAGGTTCATTCCTTTTATCTCTTCCCAGAAGCCGTACTGAATGGGAAAAATTGGAGAGTTTAAATACGCCACTGTGGTTGGTTCTGTTGCCTCATAGCAAGAAAGTTGTGTTTGAATTTCAGCTGGACCGTTTTTAATGTCAAGTTTCTGTATTTTCCTGTTTTACTTCTTGGATCTAGACACATGTTATAGAGTAAATGAGCGTTAGCCTTGTGATGGTCTGGCATCCTGTTCTGGGTGTACTCTGCTTCTCATGCAGTGACAGCTGGTATATGCTCCAGCCTTTTGCTGCCTTAAGCAGGATAAAGTGTGCATAGAGAATAGATGGCCAGATAACTTGCCAAGTTTATTACTGCTTATTACTACGACACATTTAGATCACACTGATGCCGTATGTGTCAATGAACAGAAGTTTGAGCCCATTTTAAAGGAATAAATACATAAAGTGGGAATTCTTGTGCATGATTTTTGAATTAAACTGTACATTATGTGAATTTAAATTAAGGCAAAGGAATAAAAAACATTTTTTCTTCTTTTTGTTGGGTGCTAAAACAAACATCAGCAGCAACAGCTGTTGGGGGCCATACCAATTTGTATGAGCGTAAGAAACAAAACAGCCCAAAATCTGTTGCTAACTGGCGGTTGACATCCCCATATCCCCGAGGTCACTTCCTCCCACGCCTCCAGAATGCTTTCTCTAGATGGGAGGCGTGAGCCCCTCCACCCCTCTTCTCCACCCACACCCTCCTCTCCTTCCATTCCTCTGTGGAAGTGCTCTGGGTGTCTGGAGTAAGGAGAGAACAGCTGTTTGAATTAAATCTGCAAGAGTGAGTCTAGACGGAGCCAGGTTTATTGAAGCGATGTCGACTGTCAGATTGATGGAAGACAAGGGGGAGATGGCTTGGCTTGTTACAGGCAAAGCCAAACTGGATTCTCTGCCTGTAAGCTGCTGTAAATCTTGTCTGTTTGATGGGGAGATTAGTTGTAATTCTGAGGACATAAACACGGTGTTAGCTTTAAAGTGAAGCTGGCTGGGAACCATCAACATTGGGATACGGAGAGTTGGATCACATATATTCTGGTTGCTTAAGCATGCAAGACTGTTAGTATAAAAATCAGCTTTTAGTGCAGCTTTGAAAATTCTTCTTTTTTTTTTCATTTAGCTTTATTTCTATAGCACAAATTCATGACATCTCAGAGCACTTCACAGACATATGAATTCTGTAATGATGAAAACAATCATGATATTCCGAATAGCTGCAAATTCCTAAAACTGCTTTTGCCTACTCAACCATCCATGCTGCAGCATAATCCCATCAGGCAACAATGGGGCCCCAGAAAACCCTCTATCATTTATAATACTTAAATATGGGTGTTTTAGATATAAAGTAGATCATTTGTGATGTTCTACAGTTTGTAGGAGAAAAAAAATGCAACACATGACAGAATATGATATCATCTTTTTAAATGGTTCACAGGAAACTAGGTCCTCTGCTTTAAATGTAGTTTTTACAGAAATGCACAAACATTTATCTTTAACAGATAAACCAATTACTTTTGCTGACATATTTGGCCTTCATCATAAAATATGTGGTCTAAATATCTTGTAGTTAACTTGAGCCTTAAAAGGTTTTAGGGCCTACACCGGTATTATTTTTTCAACCCTACTTCCTAGTTATATGACAAACAGAACTGACCTAATAAAACTTACCTTGTGTTGCGTTACATTTTGATAGTAAAGTGTCAGCAGCACACATTTTTACTTCCGGTATTTGGCAGCGAAGTGATATCATGTGCCAGTGTAGTGTACAAAGGAATTTGATTACGAAGTAGCGGAGTAAAAATGAAAACTTACAAACCATGTTGCCTATTGCTGTTCTTACTGTAATTCTGTAAACTAACAAGCTATTGAAAATGTGCAAAGACCATGCCGTGCCTCTGTTTTGAACCGCATTGGTCTCCTGTCCTACCACCCGGAAGCACTGTATCATTCTGCTGCTGGTGAGAAACCAGTTCCTCAAACTATAATGAGTAATTTGTAATGCAAGGTAAGTTTTATTTGAAACATTATTTTGTTAACACGGCATTTACACTCATAGTATTGCGTTATAACTGATTTGCCTAGGGTTTTCTGTGGAGTGGAAACGATTGTTATTGATGACAAGCTAGCAGATTCCTATTGACTTATGCTAGCATTAGCATCGGGGACCACCAGTAACAAGAATCTGAGATGAAATAAACTTTAAAAATGAAGCCCTATGTCAAAAATCATTGACTTCCCCTTTAATTACCTTCTATCTTCTATTGTATTGTGTGAGAAATTGAAAAGAGCAACACAATTTTAGAAAATAAAGGAAGAAAAGAAAACCAGCTGTCCGCTGTCGCCAAGGCTGAGTCTTTGCAGGGAAACACTGGTTTTAATGCGGCAGCCTGCACTGACAGCATCCTTTTATATAAAGTAAAACCAAACTTTAAACCTTTACGTCCGCTCTGCCATCCTAGTTGTTTCTGCTGGTGAGCGCACGTGAGAGCAGTCGCTTTCAATTAGTTCTGCAGCATTAATGCTTGTTAAGTAGGAGGCGGTTGGCAATACAATGTTTGGCTTGAGGTTAATTTTCTCCCACAAAAACTGAGTAAAACCTTAACTGCAGGTGCTGTTAAAACCAAGTATGAATGAGGGGTGAAAGAATAATGGACCTACTGTGAGCGCTTCGAGTGTTCAGAAATCTAATCCATTATCATTATTATTATTATGCACATTCTCAGAAAGACGCATAAAAAGAGATCGCCAACCAAATGAGGTGGTCTGTACAGTATGGCAGCTGAATAGTTTGTGGCTTCTTCTACTTGTTCACAGATCATACATGAGTCATACTGTGCAACACTGCCCCCCTGTTTGCAGTGGTATTGCTTTGTGCTACTGAAATCTATCTAAAAATGGACTGACACATGCGCAAAATGAAAGCACAGTCCACAAAGGAGGCTCTGTGTATATGTATGCTTATTTGTGTTGAGCATAAATGGAGGGAGATAAATTTATCAGTTTTAGCTGCCTCTCAGAGAAGACTGACAGGACTACACCCGTTCTTAATCAGAGAAGACCAGACCTTAAATTAAAATCTGTTGAATGCACCAGAATGAATTGCTGGCCCAGACTAAAACTATTTGAAATATCTATAAATATGACCTTTAGTTCATCATACTTTTGCCAACATGACAAAGAAACTTGTCTAGAGTAACCGCTTCACTAGCTGTCTTAAAGCTGCACAGGCATTTCCTTTTCCAGGTGTATGCAGTGTGTCACATTGTGTACATTTGCAGCATCATTTAGCATTTTGCTGACACCTAAAAAAAAAACCTACACAAGCAGACTTTGCTTATACAGAAGCAGATTTGAAATCCAGGTTGTGTAGTAATTTAAATGTAGTCAGCAGCTTAGCATACCATGAACAATCAGGAGGATGAATAATTGGAATTTTGTATAATTTGTAAATTTTTTTGAGCATAATATGCCCAAACCCAAAGTAGCCCAAAGTACTGTATATTGTTTAAAGGTTGAATATGGAACATTTTTATTAAAAGCTATATTAAAAAAAATAAAAACCTCCACGGGTTGTTCGAAGAGTTGCAGAATGAAAGCAGAACATTTCCTAAAAAAAAGTAGATGTAGCCTGAAAACAAATATTATTTTTTTTTAACAGGTTTGACAATGGCATTATGTTTTCATTTACAAGCCAATACACGCTGCCATTGCAGGTTGCCAAACACAATCTTTGTACAGTTAGGCTGGCAGGGGAAACAGTGGAGTCGGCAAGTCCAGCAGCTGCTTCAAAGCCCTGGAGATATTGTTATCCATCTCTGAAGAGGAGTGACCTGATAGGAGCAAAAACTGGAGTAAATTTAGGTGAAGACTACACTAAATGGACCCACATAAATGTTTTCCACGGCATCAAAACACAGAAATGGCGACTTTCCTCCTGGATCGGTAAGCTAACTTGTTTGCTAACGTGGCTAATGTTAGCTGTCGGTTATAAACTCCTCTGCGTTACTTATTGAACATGCTGCAGGCTGTTCGTCACTTGCTGTATCAGCAGCGAGCTTGCCAACCAAACAGCTGGAGTTGTTTTTCTGCCATTGCAACTACAACCTAGACACAGGTGATGTCGCTGTTCTGTCCGTATTCCATATTCAACCTTTAAGTATAGATTATAGAGGAAAAATGAATAAATCATCACATAAACAACTAAACAAAAGTTAATTTGTCAAACTATTGCAAGATTTGGAGGAGAGAGGAATGGTTTAAGTCTAGATTGAAACACAAGGATGTTATGCTTGTAGCTCAGCAACAAGGGATTTGATGATGTCACATGCTTCAACAGGTAACAAACAAACACACACATACACACACCAAAAAAAGGACAAAGAAAAAAATGCATGAAAGGTACTTAAGATAAGTAGTCATTGGAGGCAATTATGGTTTCCAGAAATGTAAAACGGCAACATTTTCTCGGTCCATTGTGGTGAAGTGTGCACTGCATCCTGCAGTTGTGTGGCAGCATCTGCAGCTGTGTACACATCTATTAAGTGTATACGTAGAAAAGATGCAGACACTGATTGTGTCACACCAACTCTTTTACAAGTGACTCTGACAGTTTGGATAACAGTGCTACCCTCTTTCCTTACTGCCCACACACATACATTTACACACATACGCACACACACACACACACAAGCCACATTCGCATTGCCTTCAGATGGCAGGCTCCTCCAACGCCAAGGGTTGGGGGCCAGCTTATAATTAACTTGCCTGCCAAGTGGCATTATATATCATCAAGGGCTCGACATTGGCCTAGAGGAAGTCCAAAAAGTGGCAGCGCTATTGTTCGCAGTCTAATAAGGTCACCGCTGAGGCACAGTAAATTACAGTTATTTGTAACATTTAGACTACAAATGTGGTCAGACGTCAGCTGCCTTTCACATGGAAGCTTCTGAGGCCTGAAGGAAGAAGCAACCAGGTCCTATTTGTCAAGCAGAATCTGCACAAGTAGTGAAAAAAAAGAAGACTGTACCATAACAGTTTTTTTTTTCTTTCTATCTTTTTTGTTGTTTTTTTTTTGTTTAAAGGCAAAAATATTTGGAAATAAGCACAAGGAGGAGGAGTGCTAGTGACTTTGGACCCAAATGATGGCGATAAATGTTGCTGTTTATGAGCTAGAGGCAGATTTTTCTTCTTTTTCAATTAACTCAGTGTGAGCACACTTGTGGTTTGATGAGTGCCCCATCCATCTAAGTGGACACTCTCACTCTCTCTCCCTCCCTCTGTCTCTGATTATTCCTCCATTTGGTGTATGTAGCCCAAAACCACACCACACACTACCACTATGAAGTATACCATACATTATCTGAACACATCTTGAGAGGTAGTCTGTTTAGGCAGTTCATATACAAGATTAAATAAGTTTGCAGTTTTTGTAAACAGGAAACTTGGCATTAAATGTCTCCAAAAGGAAGTTGTGGCTTTGGCAAATTGATGCTGATGTGAAGCATACAGGGTGAAATCTTTTTTTTTTTTTTTTAACTGATTCATATCATCTTTGTAAAGTGCACTTAGTCTTGAATACTTTTCCAATATGATCACATTAGATACTGTGAATCTTACGCTCATGTCACAATGTTGAGCTGCAAGAAGCAAGAAGCGCAAACATACCACATATGAAGAAAGAAAAGCACTGCATACTGGAGTCAAGTGCAGGTATTTAATCATGAAGCTAAGCTTACACTAATTTTCTAATATGTTTTTGCTCTGTTTGCTCCAACAGTTTGCTTTTGCTCTACATTATTTTACTCCTTACATGAACAGTTTTTCACTACCTTGTTGGTAAAGTTGAAACAATCAGACATGCTTATTCACGGATCGATTTATCTGTGCTTTTTCTTGTGGCAGAGACGGTTACCAGGCAACAAGCAGGGACTCTGGGAAATTAAGGCTGAAGGTGGATTTATGCTTTGTGGCAGCTACTGTACATAAGATGGCTATGGCATTACTGCGTAGGTCCACAGCAATCTGACCAGCATCTCTTCCAGACCTGATTTGCTGCCCTGCTACGGTTACACAGAAGTACCTCCTTGTGATTGGTCAGTTTGTGATTATGTGTTTCTGGATCTTCTTGCTGAATTTGTGCGGAAACAGTTATTTTCAAAAACGATTTGATTTCTCTGTAAAAAGTTTTTAACAGAACAATTATTTCTTTATTTGTTTGCATGAGCTCGTGAAGATGCGGCAAAATGTCGACTGCCATAGCTGTTCTAAAACAGGAAATACGTTCCAGAGCTGACTTTAGCCCCATAGAGTTTACCAGCCAGTACCAGCCCTACTGCCACTTTTAGATCCAGAAAAGAAACTGCAACATGATGCCATAGCTCTAGGTGCAAGAAAACATTTCACCAGCATCAGCTACACAAGCCCTAAAGTACGCAGATGTTATGCGAGTATACAGGTGTGCTTCTAAATGTATACCCTGACAGAATTTATGACATTTCTGCCATTTTTAAAGAATAACTTTCTGTAGGAGTTTTTTACGTGCATTTACTCACAGTAAAATTTCTGTATCACTCTGACTCCTTCGGAAGATATTACATTGTGTCGCCCTTCAGCATACATCCTTATAATGGGAGAGATGGGGTGCATCAAAGCTCCTACATTTCATCAATACGTAGAATGAACGAACAAACGAGTACTACTGTCCTGTGAGTTCAGAGTTAACTCTTCGTTAGTTATTAGGGGTTATATCTCAAATAGGCTTCGCCCTCCACTGGACTCTATGGGTACAACTCTCCTCCGATTGCGTAAATGTGATGGCCCACTGAAATTTTCATGTACGTAGCCAGCCAGTAGGGTTGTCACGATACTAAAATTTCAAACTCGATGTCGATATCTAAAAAAATATTTGATACTCAACACCATTTTTGATACTACAGGGGGTAAAAAAGAGACAAATACTAAAAAAGCATAAGAAATATTTGTATGAACTTGAAAATCTCTTATGTTATGCTAGTTGAATGAATGTGCAAATAAATGCAAAAAATATACCCAAATATAATGCAATTTGACAATATTTTAAGGTTGTCTTAGGTATAATTTTTTGTATGTAAAATATGTAAAACATCCAAAAATCTAAAAGTAACAATAGTAAAAAAAAATATACAAACAACAGTTTTCTGAGGTAGTGCAAAAAAAAAAAAAAAAAAAAAGAAAGCATGAAAGAAACTGGTTTTGACTTTATGCAAACTATAAGAATAATAATAATAGCAACAATGATGCCATTTTTGGTTTGAGGTAAACACAAAAAATAATTAGAACAATATTTTGAGGTATTAAACTATACAAGTAGACAGTAACCAGTTATGAACAGGACAACAGTACTCGTTCGTTCATTTGTCTAAAAAGTATTGGTGAAATGAAGGAATTCTGCTGTAGATATGCGTTTCCCGTTAAATTCTTTTTTAAGGAGTAAGACTTCAAAAAAGGTTCGGATTTTTTTTTTTTTTCTTTTCACTTGCAATGGGTTTTTATTTTAAAAAAAATTTTTGGTATTTTGGTTAAATAAAAAAATTAAATTTGATATTTTTTTATTTCATATCTTGCCATTTTCCCTCGGCGGAAATTGGGGCTCTGGCATGATAACAATAAAATCTTTACAACAAAGGCGATATAAAACTGGGGGGTCTGGGGGGACAAAAATAAATAATTAAAAAAAAAAAATCAAAAAAAAAAAAAAAATACAAATCGGAACGAGGGTTTGAAAGGGAGGAAGAAGAAGAAAAAAAGAAAAGAAAGAAAAAAATTACTATTTAAAATGAATAGTAATCTTACTTCCTTTTAATAAAGGGAAAAAAAAAAGGAAAAGAACAAAAATAGGGATTATTTAAATATGCTCATATGATATTATAATTAACATTTTGAGGGAAAAGAAAGAGGAAAAAGGGGAAAAAAGATATAATATAATGGGGGGGGGTGTGGGGGTTAAAATAAGGAATGATGAATAGAAAATCTATTAAGAGAACATATAAAAAAAAAAAAAAAAATAAAACAATAAAATTAAAAATTTAAAATTATTTATTTTTAAAATTATATAATAAAATAAACTAAAATATTTAAAAAATAATTAAAAGAAATAAGAAAAAAAAAAAAAAAAAAAAGAAGAATTTAATTATTATAATTTATTTTTTAGAAAATAAAGTGTTTGAAAAAGGAAAGGGAAAAAAAAAAAAAAAAAAAAAAAAAAAGAAAAATGTCATATAGAGACTCACTCCCGCTGCCTCCTCCACCCGCATTATTGATCATACACAGACGGTGAGAAATGTGAATATCATCCGAAGAAATTAGAGTGACACATAAATGTTACTGTGAGTTAATACGGTATTCCTAGAGATAAGGTCCAGGTTGGGAAATGTGGACTAGCGGTGGCGCTTACTGTCACTACTGATGTGTTTTTTAAGTTACATAATAAACGGGAGCTTTAAGGCGATGTCAATTGTTTCTCCTCACAAGAAGGACCAGGGTTTTTACTCCCCATACTTTTTGGTCCCAAAAAGACAGGGGGCTACAGACCCATCCTGGACCTCCATGCCCTGAACACGCATATTGGTCGCAAGACGTTGCACATGCTAACTGTAAAAAGACTGCTGGAACTCATCCAACCAAGCGACTGGTTCTCAGCCATCGACTTGAAGGATGCTTATTTTCATGTCTAGGTGGCGCCAAACTACAGGCTCCCATTCAGCTATATAAAGTATGGGGAGTAAAAACCTTGTTCCTTGTTGTGAGGAGGAACAATTGACATCACCTGTTTTAATAGCAGGTCCTGAATTTTCCCCCTCGAGGAACTTTATCTCTTGTTGGAGGGATAGATTCATCTCTTGAATGCCCCATTAGCAACAGCGGCTTTTCAGGGGCTGTGGGCTCGCCCCTTCCTGATGGGGTGTGAAGGCAGCTGCCTGGGCAGAACGATAGGTGATGTGTGGCGTCTGCGGGAGGACCGTCACATCAACCTTCTTGAGTTACAGGCAGTGTTCCTGGTTCTCCAACACTTCAGTCACCTGTGAAGGGGGAGACATGTATTGGTGAAGACCGACAACCGCACCACAGTTACTTACATCAACAGACAGGGCGGTGTACATTCTGCAGCCCAGTTAACCGTGGCAAAGAACCTGGGGTCATAGGCTTCAGAGCACCTGTTATCTCTGAGAGCCCTCCATGTTCCAGGAGTCAAGAACAGGGGAGCTGACCTCATGTCAAGGGGCGGCCCCTTGGAAGACGAGTGGAGACTGCAGCCAGAAGTGGTACAGCAGATCTGGACTCAATTGGGAAAAGCAATGATGGATCTGTTTGCAAACATCCATCGAACATCCAACTTTTATTTTCCCAGGAAAGTCCCATTGACATTAAAAACCTCTTTTTCAGGGGAGTCCTGGTCTTAGTAATAACAGTGGAAGAGAAGCTTTGTGTTATCATTCAATTTCTCAAAAAAAAAAAAAAAAATGGCCAAAAGCAACAAAAATCTACCAGGGTATGTCAAGTGCGAAGGACAACTGTATATCCTGTTCAATAAGTAGTATTTGCCAAAAAAAAAAAAAAAAAAAAAAAATTTTTAATTCATCCTTAATTTGAGCACTTGATCTTTTGTTTTTTTCACACAAACCAATAAATTTGTATGGATCTATCATCACACAGCTGTAGGCTGCAAAACTTTGGTGTAGATGTATTTTGTAATGTTTTGATTTGCAGGTTTGTTGGCAAGAAAATGCTGTTGACTTTTCTGTTCCACTATGTAATATAGCAGACACAGAATTCCAACATTCAACAAAACCAAACCCCAATAGTCATTTAAAATAGGTTTTGTATGAGTTCTACTACATCTTTGTTACTGGACACCTCAATTTCTCCTACAGGTTTTAAAGTTTCTATCCATCTATCTATCTATCTATCTATGGTTAAAAATTTCCTTATTTCACAGCACTTCACAGATTTGCTCGTCCAATGTTATTGAAACAAAAAAACTAACCTTATTCATGGGTGTGTCCAACAAATACACGAAGCCTTCAAGTGAAACATGTGGGATGATGATTATGCTGTGCTAAACTGGGAAATTTTGTTAGCAAAAAGGTTACCATTCATGTGCAAGATTAGATACTTAGTTCAGCTTACCTCAACTCCAACCACCAAACACAGCAAAGCACCAAAACATACTCTTTAGTACAGTGAATCCCGACTCTGGTCCTCAAGGCACACTATCCTGAAGACTTTCCATGTTGCCCTGTTGAAACCCAGCTGACTCACATTAATGGGTCAGAAGCAGACTGGTGCAGAGCTCGTCAGAGATCCATTTAATTTGAATCAGCTGTGTCCTAGCAGGGCAAAAAGGAAAGTCTTCAGGATAGTATGCCTCGAGGACCAGGGTTGGGAATCACTGCTTTAGCATACATAATAGGAAATACACATTAAATATTAAAAGAAAAAGTTCTGTTTTACTAAGCTGTCATTCAATAAATTACAGTACATTCACTGTTTAAAAAAAAAAAACAGGAAACATGTCATAATTAATGATCTCTGTGCTTTCAAAGAGATGCCTTCAAAAACAGCCATTTGGCTGCATTTGAAAGCATCATGTCCTCCAAAATGAATCAAATGAAAATTTTTCAATTGGTTTTGAAGTTTAATTTTCCTATTGCATAAAATATTTAGCTGAGTCTGAATTAAACTCAGACTCTGAACTTCAAATAGTGTTTGATTTCACAGGTTAAGTGCCACGTTTTGCTCTGCTCAGCTGCATTGCAGAGAAATAAAATGACAAAAAGTGAAACCTAGAAAGACTAAATGACAAAATTTTAGAATTGCCCAAATGAATCTGGTAACTATTGCCATGAGTTTGTCAGTCAGTCATTTTCTGTACCGCTTATCCAATTCGGGGTTGTCACAGGGCCAACACAGAGAGACAGACAACATTCACACTCACATTCATACCTAGGGGCAATTTAGAGTGATCAATTTACCTAACATGCATGTCTTTGGATGGTGGGAGGAAGCCAGAGTACCCGGAGAGAACCCCCCCATACACGGGGAGAACATGCAAACTCCACACAGGAATTGTTCAAACCCCCTCCCCAGCTGGGAATTGAACTAGCAACCTTCTTACTGTGAGGCTGTGCAGCCTGCCATGGATATGCTTGCTTTTAATTACGCATATCCACGTTTGTCATGGTTTGCTTGTATATTTTACTGTTTGAAGCATTATTTGTGCACATCTTCAAAAATCTATACATTCACAAGCTGCAAGATATAACTAATCAGTAGGGGCAGTGTAGGTACCTAGTCATAGGCTCCACAGCACTAAAATTTTAGGACATGATATGCCATGCTTTTTGGGGGGCCTTATACAATGTACAGTTCCACTGCTGCTGCTGTTTTATTTCTGTTGGATCTCAAAATTAGCCAGAGGTTCACCTTCCCAATTGTAGCCATATTTATCATTTACTTTACTACTCAGATAACAACCATAAACAAGTATGTGAACAATTAACCCATAATGGAGACTGTTGCATACACAAACGTGAATGTAAAAAGCCTTTACAAACCAAAGCTGCACACTTGTGCTGGGAGATTTTACTGTACTCTAGACTTTTAGTCCTTGCAATGACACCGCATTGACTGACCGGCATACCCCATATCTCATCAGCCAACATTTATATGCACAAATCACTTGTAAAATTATTAGGACCTTGAAACATTCTCCCGATTAGTATAGGCTGTCCAAGTGAACATGTCTCTTTCTAATTTGAAAGTACCCTCATGTAGTAACTTTTACTACTTAATTCCATAAGCCAGGTATAAAGAGCGAAAAAAAAAAAAGCCTTTTGACTGTGTGCACAAACAATTAAACCAACTTATCAGAAGGTATGATGCTGAGAGAAAATTTCACCTTCCCTACCTCCTATAAACTGATAATTGAGCTAAACTGTTTTCCTGCCTGATTGCAACTGCCACTTAAGCTTCATTACTGGGCAAACTGCATTTTAACTGATTTTTTTTTTCCAAACTTTGTTAAGTTAAAAGTTAGTTTGTTTGCAGGTTCAAGTTTTGCAGAGAAATTTTAAGCTTTGGTCTATAAGCTGTCTTTGTAAGCAGTAACTGTATTGATCTTTTACCCTCTGTAAATCCACAAACAAATGGCTCATGTAATACAAAACCATTAATTACGATGACTTATGATAAATCCTAAGTCAAATTAATGGACTGAAGTTTCAGTGTTACTCTGGCTTTGTGAAGTGGGACAGTGTTTTCCGTACGTCACTTATACTGGATCATTCCAAGATCTCTAAAATAAGACTTTTATAGATCGTGAGCTAAAGGTGGACAGACAGGAGCTACAGTCATCCTCGCCTTTTCCCTTCTGGCTCTTCCGTGTTCATCTAGATGGTATAATTGGGTTGAGGTGACTGATTGATTCCCAGAGACAGATGGCATGTACCCTAGATGGGCATTTCAGCCTCTATCCAATAATGTGTTAAGCTTTCCTGCTCTGTTGTATTATATTACAATTTAGAGTGTGTTGGCTCGATTATAGTTTGTGTGTGTCTGTATATGTGTGTCAAACATAAGTCTGGAGCTGCTTAAGTGCGTATGTGCTGCAATATGCATGTATGTTCATTCGCCCTGACTATCCAGGTGGTACATGTACTCCATCTGGAGTCTTAAACTTTTTCTAATTTTGGAAATAAGAACATTAAATGTAATACAGACTTAAATTACTTTCATCCAATATTACCTTTGCCAATCACAATTATACACCATGGATTTAACAAATCATTCAAGTTGATGTAGTTATTCAAGTTGAATGTCACCTTTGCATGGGCTGGACCCATAAAAAGCAGCCCTGATTAAAATGGTATATTGTTTCCAGTAGGTGTATATCACACTTTTCTTTTTTTTTTTTTTCAGTGACTTGACTGTTTTATGCTCAAGGCTTGCTTAACCAAAGCGGATGCTTCAGATTCTAACCGCTCTCCTTCTAAATGAAGTTTTATGCACACAGTTCCTTCTTCTCATTCACTGTTTTGTCCTCCAATAGCTCTTCCCCAGCAAAACACGGTTCTAAATTTACAATAAACTAATTCCTGTCCGTTTGGCATAGACTATGAATAATGGGAGTGACAAAAAAGGGTCACTCAGCAGCAATAGTGGTACAGGCTTTAAGCACTGTTTTGTTAGGCTTGACTAGCTTTTGTAATTATGTTCTCCCCTCAACCTCCCCTGACCATGGCCCAAAACTGCAGAATTCAAATTACTGAAGTATAAAATGCATTCCACTTTGCACTAGAATAACAGCCAAGTCTAATTTAAAGAGACTTTGTTTCATTTCATGCATTGATCGTTTTTGTAAGTGAAAATGGTTTACTTTTAGCAGCTATTGTGGCTGCCACGATTGCACTCTCAGTGCAAGCGAACATGATGTTCAGTCAAAGGAAATTAATTACAGTGTAAATGCACTTCAGCTAAACAAGCCATAATATTGTTATCTCTCGTTATGGCATAATTCTTATCCTCGACTTCAAACGTAATCAGTTTCTTTGGCTGCATTTCCTCACACTGTCCGACTACTTTTGTTTTGATACTAATCAAAAGAAAACATCACTTGACTTTTAAGTCTCTGAACTAGCTGTGGAGCATCTTCTTAGGCTGGGCTTCTGTGTTTTACACCATCGTGTAATTACTGCTAATGGTTATTTAAAATGGGGCTATCTTCACAACAGCAACGCGAAGGGGGTGTGGGGGGGAAAGGATGCCACCAAATCCTGCTAAACTTATCTCACAGGCCATAATTGCCTCCGCTTAATGAGTTACAATCAACGGATCTTGCCATGCAATCTCCCAGTAGCATCCCAGAGCGCGGTTGGTTCAGAGGTTTGAGGTGGGGGAGTGCTATGCCTTAATGAAACCCAGCATGGAGTCCTTCAAAAACCAGAACACAGTGATTAGAAGCTTACACAAACACAGAAAAGGCTGCAAACAGTGATTAGGATGTAATTGTAATCCTGTAAAGGAAAGGGAATCTATGGTTGGATCAGTCGCGGAAGGGGTTAATTAAGAGCAGGAAAGCACAGGAGGTTGCTCAGTGGTGTTCAAAGTACAAGAAGTGTTTAATATTCAGTTGTACTCTTTCCAGTGGCTGAAACTAATTGTCACATTCAAACTGGAAAGATTACACTTTGAAATGGACTAAGTTGAACAAATGGAATTATTTCTGTTTACAATGGCTCAGATAAGTACTCATAACTGATGCCCATTAACAGGCGTTTCCCCTGCCTGAATATCAATAGATAGATTTTAAAGGAAGGACAGAAGCTTGTGGAAAGGGATAGCCTTGAACAAACAATGTCATTTAGACTTTCTTTGAGGATCCCTCCACCCACCTCCTATCTTCATTATCTGATGCCACTCCAAAGTCAACAGATTGTCTCTGCATATGGTCACTAAGGGATGGTCACTGCTGGCAGCATCAACGCTTTGTCTCTTGACCTCTAACAGGAGAGATGCCCAGTTTCTAGCCTCACTGGCTGCCCCACGTCATCCCCACTGTCTATCACGCAGAAAGGCGGAGCTGAACAGGAAGTAGTTGGACTAGTTTTTCCCTTGGGGCTTTGTAATGGTGAGGGAGCTTTCCTTAAGGCTCATGAAGGATATATCCAGATGAGACTGCTTTAACAGTGCATAAAAGGTACAGTCTGATTGTACAAGCAGCTGAAGCATGTTCTAATTCAACTTGTGGGTCAGTTTAAAAAGTGTTAACTAAAGTAGCTCATGCCCACCAAGTCCAATCTTCAACCTCAGAGCATCATGTTGCTTTAAGAGTTAGTTTTAGAGCAAGTGAATCTCTTTCGAGAACAAAATGTTGGTCTTTGATGCAAAAGGAATTCTTGAAAGAAGTCGCAGAGTGCTGTGACTTTGCCGATCCTGTCTGCATAAGAAGACCGATGCCCCCCGACCCCCATACGTGCCCGCTAGCTTCCTCCGTCCCTCACTGTCTTCCTCTCACACTCCCCCTCTCCTTCTGCTCTTGTCGGCTGAGAGTCAAAGTTCTTCCTTAATCAGCACAATGTTTTCGGTGGCAGGTGTTAGTGAGCTTTTTTCTGGCATCTTGATCACCCCTCGGGGAGTGATCTGGCCTCTTTGCAGGGCACACAGCAGGAGATGTCATCGGGAGGAGGGCCACCCATGGTGGCGACAAAATCCAGCAAATTGCTCTCTCCACAGCTCGAGGGAAAGGTTAGGGCCATGGGATCAATCCAAGCTGCCATGCAAGCAGCACAAAGAATTATAGGTTAGAAAGATACATATAGCTCAGCAGCGGTGATAACAATGTGAGGAGGATGCTTGATGAGGAACAGACATGACATGAAGTTGTGCCAGTTATCCTGCTCAGAGTAACCAAATAATGACAATAGGAATGGACAGCAGTGTTACTCAAGACACTTAACTCATGCCAGGGCATGTAAGTGCGTTTTTTCATACCAGGCCACTGTAGCATGCATTCATTTTGAATCAACTGCGGTTGATTAGATGTGTATTCCATACACAATTGTTAAAAGCATTGTATGCTCAAAATTTAATGTGATAAAATGACAAAAACTTCAACTCATTCTGGATTTGAGATTCACATTTGACAACCCTGTGCCACAGAATTTTGGGGTGAAGATTCAGGGAAGATTTATTTTGATAATCCTGTTATGCAGGTTATATTTGTTCACGTGGGGCTGCACAGCAGCGCAGTGCACCACCTCTCCAGAGCCTGATAAATCTTCCTGACAGTCTTTAGTAATCAAAAGGAAGCTTTTAGTTGCCTTTCTGGCACGTTGTCTCCTTGGTTTCCTAGACCTCTACTTGACCTTTACTGTTTGTCTACAGTACCCCTTTTATCTTACTGAACAAACTGGGGAAACATAGCTACCTGAAATTACTTTGCTGTCTTACTAGAGCTTTGTATTTTTTTGATGGCATCAATTATTTTAAATTTCCGTGTTTTATACGGCTACTTGGAATAGATGAGCCCATAGCTGCTGATTGTAAAAGGTGTCAGAGTATTGTTAAGGCTTTGAAATTCCCATCATTTTTTCTTTCCTAGTAGCGACAGTGAACACGTCAAAGCCCTCTCAGGCTAATTAAGGTCTGAGACCTTGACAGGAATTATATTAGTTCAAACCTCTTTGGATGCACAAACTTTTATAGCCTTCCCTTTTTGGTCGCAAAAACACACTAATCTTGCTCTAAATTATGAAAGGAATGTTTTATCTTTAACCTTGGCCATCTGGGGATCCCTACAACTTTTATACAACACTGGACCTTTGAAACGCTCAAGTCCACGCTTGGTTTTGGTATCATTAGTGCTAAAACAATTCTAACACAAGATTTAATGACATTCGTTTCAATTTAACCAACTGCATCTTTGCCTCACTTTACAAACACAAATTAATTTACATCCAATAAGTTTTTCCTTTTGATCCTGATGTAAGCATTGGCACCTCTGACTTTTGCTTCATGGTCTGCCTAGACTCGGGTTTACAGTAGAAGTGAGCTACTAATTGGATGGCTTCTTCATAAATATTGCATGTAATAAAAGGTTTTAAGACTGTTTTCACCTGAGTAGGTTTGTTAATGACTATTTCCATAAGTCACAGTTGGAAATTGCATTACACATTAATTCCTCAAAGTTTTAGCAGTTAATTTCAAGTTAATGGCAACATCACCCAATGAAGGTGCTGCAACAAATTTGATCACTTTAAGTGTGTCACCAATATAATATTGCTGTGTTCCATATTTTGTTGTAGAATACAAGATGGGTAAAATATTTTATTTTGCTTCATGCAATCTTCAAGTGTGAATTCCCAGTGTAGCTTGAAGTGGCATTTGAAAGTGCATTTTGAAAGAATACACCCCCCTGAAACTAGGGCTGGACGATTATGTAAAAAATTATAATCAAGATTATTTTGACTGATATTGAAATCACGATTAATATACACGATTATTCATTGATTTTATAGTGTTTATTGAACCACATAACTCAACTTGAAATATAACTTTACAAAATTTAACCGAAAATAAATTAGAAACAAGTAAAGAAGTAAAATAAGAATATTATTCAAAATAATAATAGCAATAAAAATTTATACTAAGTCTACATGCATTCCTGTTCTATACTCCCTGCAGTTTGCGTCCTATAACTCCACCAGTCTGTTCGCTTCAGGATTAATTGTTTTTCTTCGATTACAGTGTTTTTATGATTGTGAAAAGACAAAATTGAAATCACGATTAAAAATCGATTAATTGTCCAGCCCTACCTGAAACCACACCTTCAGATCCATGCCTGTGCAGAGACCTCTGGAGGGGCAGGTGCTTAAAACAAAGGGGCACATGAGCACAAATTTGAAACATCAAACAGAATCTGACCTCATACTGTTATGTGACTGGTTGAATTGCAGCAACTCATATTCATCAAGAATGTAACATGGAACAACAGCATCCACATCTTTGTCCAAACCTCTCATTTTTGTTAGGAGGCAGTGCAAAGCAAAAGTAGTCCATGTTTTACCTGATGGTGACATTGTGGAGGTGGTTTGTGAGGAAGCTGTGGTGGTTCTACTGAACAGCTGAGCAGACCCTAAAAAAACACGGGGGAGATTGTGGCCACTTACAGTATACAAGTGTTTAGGTGATAGCTGTCATTGAAATAAATTAAAGTGATCTGACATGACTGTTTGTTGGAGACTCCTGCTGAGTGAGGCTGCAGTCAAGACTGACTGTTTAAACTAAACAGGACAAGTTGATCATCTGTAACTAGAAGGGGAACTTAATGGGGGACAGGTTTAAAGGAGGGTGGAGGTACAGCCTATACTCAAAAAAACATAATCCAAGCTGTGTAATTTAGGACAAGATAATAGATTAGTTTAATTAGATCACCATTAAGCACTGGACTGTTAACCTGTGGTTTCTCCTCCTGCAGTACTTGCTTTCCAGTTTTAATAACATCATAGGAAAAATGGACAAATATTGGCACCTTTATTATTATTATCATTATTTATTTATTATTTATTCATCAATTTATTAATTTTACTTGTCCTGTCCAGCTTTGCAGCAGCAGAATGATGATCTGGCTGCTTTATTGTGTTGAACACATTTACTTTGCCAAGAGGAGCTTTATAAATATTAGGCTGCTCTTGATATTCTGAGTTTACTCATGCAAATATAGAAATCACATATTTAAATGTAAGTGATTTGTACTTTTCTGTAGTTTGATAGTTTTATTATCCACTTTGCAAATGGCAGTAAGGGACAATTATATTTAATTTGCGTATAAATCAAATCAAATCAAAGATACGTTATTGATCCCTGAGGGGAAATTCATGTGTATAAATGTTATGTTTAAATAAGAAGTTGGAAATATCTTAATTCAAATTCTTTTGTAGGAATACACAGAGCAGCACTTTGCAAACACTACTCACCGAAACATCAGCTGATAACTCCCTCCCTCGCGGATCCTACACTACCGCCCGCTGCAGGGCAGGGCGTGTCTGGGCGCGTCTAGGTAGGCACGTCAGGGCAGTGACGTTTTGGATCATGTGACCAACCGTAACGTTATCTAAATTATTATTTCCTTTTATTTATTGTTTTTGGCCTCACCAACAAACTTTAACTCAACAAGAGATGCAAAAATAAAAAAAACAAACATTTTTTTAAAAAGATGAATGAGACAAAAGGGCACTTTGGGCATCAAGGGGTAAAGGGGCAGGTGCTCGAGCCCCCTCAACACCCCCCTCTGCACGTGGCTGTTCAGAGCGCAGGAATATATGTGCCAATGTTTTACAGCAGGTTGGCGAAGATCACCGATAACAACCAAGTGGATAGCTTGTTAGCTAGCTAGTGAACAGCTGACGAACCAAGTTTCTAAAAGCCTTAATATGCTCACCTCCAACTCCTTCTGCAGTGTTAAATGTCCATGCTGCAAATGCCAGTGCCTCCAAGACTTGATCCTTATCTGTTTTTCTGTTTTGTTTTTGTTTGTTTTTTTGGTGCAGCAGCAGTTAGAAGTCCAATAGTCATATTTGTTTATAGTGTGCATGTGGGGAGGGGGAGAGGGGTGGGACAGAGATGTGACATAAAAGCATTGATTAGTTCTTTCTATACGTTGTGAATGACCAATTCCTGCCTTTCGATCCGGATGATAGTGGTTGGTCAAGTTTTACAGACCTGCAGCCCTTACAGAGGTCTGACTTTTTTCCTTCCTTTTTATGAACACATGATGTATTGACTACTATCAGGATGGACGGACCATTTCACCCAGTATCACAAAAAGTGTTTCTGAACAGGATTCCCAACTCTGGCTTAATGATTTTGATTTCCACTTATCAATTTTATGTATTAGTTTGTTTTAAACAAATTTCACTATGTAATTAATAAAGATTTTCAACTAGAATATTTCATTAATTAGGATCTAAGACATGTGTGTTTCTTTAGCTTTTTGAGTTTATGCATACATACATACTCACCGGCTGCTTTTTTAGGTACAGGTACACCTTGCTAATACTGGGTTGGACCCCTTTTGCATTCAGAACTGCCTTAATCCTTGGTGGCATAGATTCAACGAGGTAGTGGAAACATTCCTCAGAGATTTTGCTCCAGACTGACATGATAGCATGACGCAGTTGCTGCAGATTTGTTGGCTGCACGTCCATGATGAGAACCTCCCATTCCACCACATCCCAAAGGTGCTATATTAGATTGAACTCATTGTCATGTTCAAAAAACCAGAGATGATTCACGCTTTATGACATGGCGCGTTATCCTGCTGGAAGTACAGTAGCTATCAGAGGATGTTACACTGTGGTCATAAAGGGATGGACATGGTCAGGAACAGTACTCGGGTAAGTTGTGGTGGTTAAACCATGCCACATTGGTACTAAGGGGCCCAAAGTGTGCCAAGAAAATCTCTCTCACACCATTACACCACCACCAGCAACCTGAACCATTGATACAGGATGGATCCATGCTTTCATGTTGTTGACACCATATTCTGAGCCTACCATCCAAATTTCGTAGCAGAAATCGAGACTCATCAGACAAGGCAACATTTCTCCATCTTCTATTGTCCAATGTTGGTGAGTCTGTGTGAATTGTAGCCTCAGTTTCCTGTTCTTAGCTGACAGGAGTGGTACCCGGTGTGGTCTTCTGCTGCTGTAGCCCATCTGCTTCCAGGTTGGATGTGTGCTGCATTCAGAGATGCTCTTCTGCATACATTGGTTGTAACAAGTGGCTGTTTGAATTACTGTTGCCTTTCTATCAGCTCGAAACAGTCCGGCCATTCTCCTCTGACCTCTGGCATCAACAAGGCATATGTGCCCACAGAGCCGCTGCCCACTGGATATTTTCTCTTTTTCAAACCATTCTCTGTAAACCCTAGAGATGGTTGTGCATGAAAATCCCAGCAGATCAACAGTTTCTGAAATACTCAGACCAGCCCGTCTGGCACCAACAACCATGCCACGTTCAAAGTCACTTAAATCCCATTTCTTCTCTATTCTGATGCTCGGTTTGAACTGCAGCAGATCGACTTGACCATGTCTACATGCTTAAATGCATTGAGTTGCGGCCATGTGATTGGCTGATTAGAAATTTGTGTTAACGAGCAGTTGGACAGGTGTACATAATAATACCTAATGAAGTGGCCAGTGCGTGTGTATATATATATATTTATATATATATGTGTGTATATAGATATGTTAGGGCAACAATACGGTTCAAGATTTTTTCGAAACAAAAATATAAATTTCCATGGCTTTTTAAACTCAATGTCCTTTTGTCCACAATGGTTTACCATCAGGGTCAATGTGAAATCAAAAGTAGTTCTAAATGCCAGATCTGAATGTGGTCTAACACAAATCCACTGAGTTTTCAACTCAGAGCTCATTGTCAGAACACAAGTTGATAAAATAAAAGAAAAACTCTGTATCGTTCGGTATTCGATACGCAATTCTCACGGTTTAATACACACCTGCATTTACTGTACCTGTATGTATTGTTTAATTTAATAGACCACTCTGGTCATACTATTACAGTATAATGGATCTTGAAAATCTATCAACTACCCTTCAACACCTTGCAACAGTGCAGGAGGACAAGGAGCCATCTGCTCTCTGATTGAAATCTGCGACTTCAGTCTTGCACGCAGTGTTTTGCTTTGCATCTGTGATCAGATGATCTTAAGCACTTCTATTTTTCTTTACAGATGCAAATCTTTTTTTTACAACTATGTAAAAAATTTTTTACACATTCACAAACTTGAACTTCTCAGGCAGATATTTTTCAAAAGTGCAACAAAACTTGATATACAAATACATGGTGAAATTATTTACATACATTT
Source organism: Atherinomorus stipes (assembly GCA_023101725.1). Taxonomy (NCBI): domain Eukaryota; kingdom Metazoa; phylum Chordata; class Actinopteri; order Atheriniformes; family Atherinidae; genus Atherinomorus; species Atherinomorus stipes. The sequence continues at coordinate 74,229 of JALJCO010007347.1, forward strand.
ATTTACAGCTGCAAAATCTTTATGCTTTATACGGAGCCAATAGGGTTGTCCTGCACTGAGGATAGTTGAGCTCTGCATTGTGTGCCTGAAGAATACATTGCAATCTGGTTTTCTGCTGACGGAATGAAGAGTAGTTGTAGAGAAATAGATTTATTCTAAGTTTAGCCATATGAACTTAAGAGGTATCACATCTTTTCTTTTGCAGAAAAATTTGTATTTCATAAAGTGCCCACCGCCCCATCTCCGACATATGTTCATGTTCATTATAATCTCCACAGATTGCAAAGTATCTCTTTGGTGTACAACAGTGACACTGTTATTCAGTTGTCACCTTGACCAGTCCCACAGCACCAGCACTATAGTGAGGCTAAACTCTGCCGTTGCAAAGCATATAGCAGCCTGTCATTGCCTGAAATTTAAGCAGCACATGATGGTGTTTGTTGGATTTTATGATGCTATGTTGCAGACTCTGCAAAATACCTATGCCCACTACCGTAGTTCTGCTTACAAGGTAAATTGTTGGGCTTTCAAAAGTGGCATGAGGAGAGAGAGGCTGATTTGATGATCTGCTCAAAAGTGCACTCTCTTTCCTGCAGCATCTTTTGGAGAGGGCTCCGTCACATTTAGCTATCAAAGTGTATGCATAAGCAATTCCTGCTTGTCATGAAGGCTTTGGGGAGAGATAGGTTTCTAACATCTTCTCCTGAAGTATTTCCAACTTTCCATGAGGCAGAAATGCATTAGGATGCACTCCTCTGCTCCTCCCAGGGCTAAAAGCCAGGGGCTTATAAGCATGTTGCTCAAGTACGCAAGACGGAACCTGAGCTGTAACACGAGGACAAAACCTGCCTCAGAATTTTTTTTTTCTTGTTATTGTTTGGTTTTTGATTTTACGGCAGGAAACAAGAAAAACAAATTTTCTAACTGATGTCTTAGACCCTGTAGGTGTCTCAGATAGTTGTGGCAGTGAGCCAGCATACATTATAACTCTGCTTTTCCCACCTTTACACACCAAATGTCCACTGTTAAAAAGGTCTTATCCCACAATGCATAATGGAAGAAAAGATCCTTTATATGTTTTCAGGGGTGACAGGCATTGATATTTGATTGTAACACTCAGTGCTGCAGGACACACACCTACATCTTCTTTGTCATGTAGAGGAGGCAAAATCCCCCAGGCTCTCCCACATTGTGATGCCATCATGAATCTGTCCTCATGATCTGTTTGGAGAAGTGGAGGTACATGCAATGGTCTCACAACCGAAATGCTGATCACTGAACATGATTTTTTTCCCTCTCTCTTCCCTCAAAGCAGACAGATATGTTGATGTGAATGCCCACACCTGAAGCACAAGGCTATTTTTTTTTATAAAACGACACTTGGAAAACATCATTTTCAGTCAGATTTACAAAGCTGTAAGGGAAAATTGGACATCCATGGACTCCAGAAGTGCTAAATTATGTCGCTTAGCACAGATATGCTTATCAAACATCTGCACTGGCCAATATTCAGCTATTTAAATGTAATCTGCATATCAGCAAAAATGATAATATAAACTGATGGCGGTGGTCAATATTTATCTAGTGCGTCCTTGTTGTGTTGACTTTGCCCTGAAATTAATAAGATTTATCTGTATTAAAGTCATTGGGTTAATTAAAGGTAAAACCCAGAGTGTTTTCCCGTTTCTGTTTCTAAACTTCAAACTGAGTGCCCCTCCCCTTGGGCTAATGGCTGCATCTCTTCTGCCCCAAGCCTCTCCCTCAAATCTAGGAAGTGGGTGAAAGCCAAACCAATATTAACCCTGGTTTTTGAGAGCTCTTTTCGTCACAAAATACTTCATTTTTTGTGCTGTGTCCGCCATTTTTGTTGAGAATTTGTGCGAAGCTGGTGTCGGCTCAAGTTGATGGTCAAGGAAAAAAAAAGTCTGCTGCAATCAATTATTTTATCCCAACAGAGCGCTACGCCCTTAGCTCCGTAATTCGCTTGAAACAATACGCAAATCTCCACCCAGAAATGTCCAGAACACACCAAAACAAAGGGGAAAGACGAAATACAGTCAGGGGAAGGGGAGTTGCAAATAAATCTCACCGTCACACGAGAGGAGAGGCCCAAAGGTGCAGATTGAGCAGTATTTCGCTCACACAAGTGAAGTGAAAACTCTGGATTCCACCTTTAAAATCCTCCCAAAATCTTTTAAAACTTTTTTAGTAAATAGATTAATAGTTAAATTTTTTTTAATTTTATATATTTCTTTTAATTAATTGTACTCAAAGGTTGTGATAAGGGAGGAGTTCATTTGTTGTAGTTACTTTTAAAAATACACATTTCATTGTTTCTCTTGTTAAGCACAAATAACCAGACAGCATGATTTACTCATTGCAAATTATTTTTTTACATTAGTATTGGCCTATAGTTTTAGTCAGTGTATTCTTTAAAGTACTTTTATTGCACAATTGCACACAGGAAAAAAACTAAATGTTTAGTGCTCAAATCTACGTTGTTTTGTTCTCGCCGACATGATTGAGGATGGCTTGCGGCTTGTTCTCGACCCCTTGGCCAGACAGAACTTTCTTCTCGGGGAGCTCCGAGAAGTATTGTGTGATTGGTCGGACATTTGAGACAGGCGGGGTTAACATAGATGCTAGAAGCAGAGAGTTGTCACTTCCGTATCTCTGCAGATGCGACGATGAACAGATAGTTTTAATAAACAACTGATCAAAATGGTGAGAAAGTATGAAAACGTAAACAACACACGTGGCATTTAAATACATGGACACCACCGCGGTGCAACCCCAGAAGTTTATTGTAAACATATAATCACTGGATAAACACAGTCGCCCCCTCCCTCCTCCCCCCCGTATGTGCCCATTGGCTTGACAAAAACTAACTTTTTTCTTGTTTTTGCAGCCTTGAGGGCAAAAACAAAAGTTCTCGCTTCTCGTGGAGTATGTAGCAAGCTTAAGAGGCATCAACTGACTAAGAATTTGACCTTTACTTCAGAGTTCACTTTATGAATATATAATTACAGTGTAACAAAAGATTAAATAAAAACATTAATAAAAGTTGCAAGAATACTGCATGTCCAACTCTACTAAATTCAGTGATTAATTCTCTATATCTCTACTAGTAAAACCATAAACTGACATGTCCACCAACAGTAATCAAAACTAGATGTGTTCCCTTTCCATCTCATGAAAAGCTTATACTCCAAAAATATTCTCCACAAACATAACGTCATAATGAAATAAATTGATGGCAATATTTTTCCTAGCCTATTTCTTTTGGTTTAGGGTAGGAAGTCCAGTCAGGTTTTAGGCGTTTCCTGCCTCAGCACACCTGAATCAGATTAATGGGTCATTAAGAGGCTTGGGCAAAATGTGATAACAAGCTGTTGAAATCCATTTAATTTGAATCAGCTGTGTTACAGCATATAAACATAAAATCTGCAGGATAGTGGTCCCCTTAGGACGACATTAGACCGCCCTAGTTTAGCACGTGTTCAAATGACATGATGCAAATACGAAACCATTGGGTAGAATTTAGGTCTAACTATGTTTGTGTGTGTGTGTGTGTGTTCCTTGCATCTAGACTCACTTAATCTTCTTGTTAAGTAACCAACCTAAATTTGCTTACATGCAGCATACTGCACTGCCAGCTTGGCTTGTCAGTACGCATCGAGCTGTCTAAATGTGGACAAGAGTAGTGGGGCAACTTCCCAACGAACACATCCCTCCATTGAGACACATCATTAGCTCAACTCAAAACTGCAGGGCTGAGGCAGGAAAAGCAGGATAGAATATGAACTACTGATCAGATTGGTGGTGTCAGAGAGTTAAAGGATTTTTCTTGTGCAGCGGTTTAAGGAAGTGAGCTCTTTAGAATTGAAGACATACCCCAATTTTGTCCAGACTATGCCGTAAATGGTTAAAATGATTTCTAAAAGTCAATGCCTGAGCCGCTTAAAAAATATCTAAAACATTAAAGTTCATGACAGGGGCAGGCCTACACTCTCAGTTCTCTTATCTCTTGCCTTGTAGAATGAGAGGAACCTTTGAGATGTAAGTGGATTTTTAAGAAAATGTGGGTCGTGTATTACTGGCCCCAAAAAATCTGGAGCTCTATCTTGGGTCTTCCCCTGGCTGCCCTCGCTCTTTCCCCTCATCTGCTCTGGCTTTCTAATTAGCTTCTGCAGCAAGCACAGACTGGACAGGGCCCTATAATGGAGCCAGATGTTGGAGGAGATTTCACCCCGCAGGGGAATGTTTTGTTTACTACAAGATGAAAACAACTTTCTTGCCTTCACTTTCCTTTTGGGGTTGTTTATGTGCAACAAGCACATTTCCCCTCCTGCTCTGGTTGCGATTCACATGCCAAAAAAACAGTTCAAAGAAATATTCAATTTTGCACGTATACTACTACTGCAAGTCAGCTCATTGACAAACCTGTCTAATTAAACAGACATTTGGTTGTTAAAATCATCAAAAATGCATCAGCTATGGAAATAGCACAGCATGTGATCCATATCCACTGAAATCCATAGCGGTTGCATCAGCATAAAAGTCGGCCCTTACTTTCTGGGTTCTCGCCTCATCCAACATAGTGTGACAACCATTATCTAGCTCAACACTTATCACCACAAAATTGACACGTAACCTATTTCTGGGATGATTAATTTAGTTTTGGTGTGGCCTGCCGGAGGATCAGTCTTAATCAGCAGCAAGAAGAGGGTGCCCGGGTCTATACATCAGCCACTACAGAAAAACAAATGAAGACACTTGGAATCAACTCCATCTGCATCTGAGAGTGATACTCGGAGCAGGATTAGGATGCCGAGTCGATGAGTGTGTCACTGCCGGGTATGTGATTGGACAGTAATACCACTCACAGTCGTCAGCATCTTGAGATCCGCTGAGGTTGTAATTGGGTAGAGTTGGAGGCTCAGACATCTGATAAGGCTGATTAGTCCAAAAGCATTGGAGGGCAGTGAAGAGCTGTATGAGAGGCAGGCAGGGATGGGATAGACTTAAAAATGGTTGCCAAAGTTGATCAGAAAATTTAAGTTTGTGAATGTTTACAAAAAGTTGCAGGAATCAGACAAGTTGAAGTAAAAATATTATTTTCATTTACTTGATTAACAAACGATACATGATAACTGCTACAGATGTGGGCATGAAAAAGTTCTGCCTTTTTCTGCCAGTGGTGGTGCAGTAATAGTGCACCATTACTGCACTATCACTGGCTGAACGATTTGTCCAGCGAATACGTCATCACGCACGGTGTCCAGACTTGGCATGTGGAAACGTCCTTGTTCCAGGCATTCATTTATGCTCTGAAATAGTTTCCCCTGGGCACACAGGCGTTTCTCTGTGCAATTGAATTAGCAAGTGGCAAGCAGTCGGCAGAAAGGGGAACTTTTTCATGCCCGCATCTGTACAACATTTCAAATGAAGACAATCAATTGAACTTTTAATCGCAAGGCAAATTATCAAGGGTTTTTTTGTTTGTTTTTTTGACTCAGGAGAAAATGGGAACCTAACTTTTTGAAACAAATTTTTATAAAGAAAATTCCCATAAAACAAAGTGTCAAAAGCCCGGCCTGTGACATGAAAAGTAAGTTGAGCACATCTGTCCTCTGGGTTGAAAAGAAAAGACCCCTTTGAAATTCTTTTCAGCACAAACCACATTCTTGCTTGCTTTTGAATTTCACCCACCTCATCCTGGTCTCTGACTAGAAAGCGGGAGAAAAAGCACAATCACATTAGCATGAAGTCAAATCTGCCTTTTGTGAAATGCCAATCCAATTAGCACGTTCTCGTTTAGCTCCCTCTTCCTAAATAGAGGCTTTTGCATCTTTTACAAGGATGATGTGCAGTAAAAGACACATTTAGTAAACTGTGAGGCCCTCTGGCTTTCCTCTGGGACTATTCGAACTAGGTGGCTAATGAAACAGGTCTATAAAAACAGCAGGGCACCCTGAGAGAGGCCACGTGCAGCACAAGCACACTGTGGCAAGGGGTCTCCTGGGAATAGGAGCTCAAAGAAAGGATGATCCTTGTCAGTGGGAATAGGTTGTGTCTAAGAGCCCCAACTGTATTGATTGGTGATAATTGCACTCATGATTGGTACTAAAATGGAGAAGCCCCAAATGAATAAACCGGTCTTCTTAAAGAAGAGAAAAACTCCAACTGCCAACGGCAAAGGAGTAGATTTGTTAAAACTTTTATGGGATATATGCAAATGCAAAGTCCCAGTTGGACCCGGAGATTGCAAAACTGGAAAGCTACAGTAAAAAATTCCATCAGCAGGTCAAGTTGATTTGTTTTTCATCTAACTGGTTTTTAATAAATATTTTATGTAATTTACCAATTAACATGTATTTCAGACCTCAAAGGTCTGTGTGTTTGTCCAGTCTTTCATGAAGCATCATATTTAGTTTGGCTAGATATGATTCGTCTAAAGAATGATGGTACACAAACCAATGTCTCATATCATGTTCTCAATAAACTAAATATTGTCACAATCTCACTATCTTGCATACAATGCCAAATAGTTGCTCAGTTTGACACACACAAAGGGAAAGTGGTAAGAAATCATTAGAAAACACAAGTGTTCCAAACTGTCCAGATACCACGACTTGGCTCAAAGTTAACACAGAATATCCCTTACCCATCACTTTTCATTTCACAGGAAGCTGCTCTACAGGTGTGTTTTGCCTCCTGAAGTTATAGCTGATGCACCAAAAGTAAATGCTGACCCTTGAAGAGATATTTCATTTCAGTGTCAAAGGGTAAATGTTGAAAAGGAAAGGGCTGCTTCAATAGTTTCATCATCATTCACTGTGCTCCTGTTCCTGCTATGATTTAAAGCCCTGGGTTTTCTACAACCCAGAATCTGAACATTTTTCTGGTAAAACTGACCAAATGTGCACTAAAAAATCTGCCAAACACAAGATTAAAAACTGAACCAAGCCTTTTGTCTCAATGTTTTTGCATATCTAAATAAAGGTTCCTAATATAACATTGATAAAAGGTCAACAAACTTCCCCGAGTTTTCAGCCTCTCTGACTGTCCCTGAGTCCAGCTCTGTTCTCTGTGTTGCTTCGCTTTTCGTTTTTCATTAAAAGTATTCGCCTTACTAATGAATACTAACAAACTGCCTTCGATATCACCAAGGACAATTTACCCACTTGGAGTTTCGGTGCACTGAAAATTGACCAGATGTTTCTTTTGGTTTTCTCTGCTCTTTCAGCTGACCTGGCTGCCTGACAAGTAGACACAAACACACAAATTGTACACACTGGCAAGAGAAGCAACCCATCTTACCTGAACTAAAGCCAATAAACGAGGTTTAGTTTTCCTGATGCAGCAGATCAGTTTCCCAGTCAATATGTAAAACTCCTAAATGCCATGAAAGCTTTAAAAACTCATGTTTCATGGATGCCAGCCACAGGTTACAGATTAAAAGAACATGCTTTAAACCTTTTTTTTATTTCAGGTGATAGAATATGAAGATTTTGCCAGAGAAATGTTATAATTATCATCCATAACTGATATAAGTTTGTAAAATCCTATCCAAACAAATTAAACCACTTAGAAATTTTTTTGGGTGAAAGAGTTATTTTGATGGGGGGGGGGGGGGGGGGGGGGGGCATTGAATCGCTCCGTAAACACTTTTTTTTTTTTTTTTTCTAAATCAAATGTTCAAATTCATCCACAGCACTGTGGAAGTACAAGGGTGAAAAAGCCATACTTTTGTTGTCTTATAACATAGTGAATGTTTGGTGCAAACCCTCCTATTAATGAGAAACTTTACTGTATCCAGCTCTTTCTAAAGGCTCCTGGTCATTCGTATTGAACTTTCAGTGTTTTTTTTTTTTTTTTTTTTTATAACCAAAAAGTTTCAAGAGTGTATATGGCTGGGAGGAAACCCAGCAGACCTCAAATTATCCTCCTCCTTTTCCAGGGTCTTTTCATCATTTCAGCTCTCTTGCACACCATTCCTTTACACTTGGACATGTTACCCACAGTTATATCTGTTCTCGCTTGCACATTATTTTCTTGCTTTCTTCTTCTCTCCCCGCTCCGCTCTATGCTTCTGCCAATTTCATGCCAGGCCACTCCTTGGAGAATCACCAAGGGCATTGGAAACAATCAGACAATTCTTTCCTCCCCCAAAAACAGACCTGAGTTCTTAATAATCAACCATTTACTTTGCTCTCCGTCGCAATTAAGAAGCACAAGATGGAAATTATTTTTAGACATGGCTCTCGTTTCCTATTTCATATTTCACAGTTCAAGATTATTTATCTAAACACAGCACTGTGTGAATGAACATTCTGTGGCCTGGAGCTATTTTCCACATGGGCAACCGTGAAGTCATATTGACACTAAACATATGGTCGGCCCTGTTTTGAGATACACTTGCAGACTCCCAACGTTTCACTTGTCTTAATGAATAATACCACGGTGGATTCTGGCGTCTGGAATCAGTGGAATTTTTCAGCAGCACCAGCTATGCTTTCATGCATGAATTAATGCTGTGCATTTCCATTTCTACATGATGCAGAGGAGCACAATGCTTTGTTAGTTCATTTGCAAAATTATGAGGGAAGGGCTAAAACAGAAAGAGAAGAAACAGTCTATTCTGTCTTTAATAAGTGAGCCATTTTATTTTGATTCCTACTGCAGTTCGGCTGAGTACATCTCAGCACAGTAAAAAGATTGAAGCATTTGAGCAAAATCAATGATATTTCACGGGACTAAACCACCAATCCTTAACGGTATATCCCTTTGTTATTGAAATACATTTCTTTTAGAGGACCTTGGCTTTATATCAAGACTAGAGCTATTCCTGTGTGCGCTGAACGGAAGAAACCTAATACTAAGTGACAGGACAGAAGAAGAAAATAATGAGATCCCATAAATATAGTTTGGAAGACAAACCGTCCACTGCTGCTTAGACTAAAAGGGGGTATTTCTGTCCCCAGACCTAAATTTAGTGACCTCTGAAGTGCAGGGGTAGTTTTTAAAAAGAGGAGCAAGATGAGTGTTTAAGTGTGTGATAGACAAAAGGTGATTTTTTTTTTTTTTATCCTCCTTATTTTCTTCTTTTTTACTTATGTCTGACCCAAACTGTGGCTTCCAAAGGCAGCCCAACAGGAAACACAGAAAAGTTAGATTAACTCACACTCCACTGTTTTCTGATTAAGGCCCCAATACAGTGACAATCTTGCTTAAGAATTTTTGGCTGCTTAGTCAGCAGAGTATCTTTTTTTCTGATTTGGGATCTACTAAACTTACTTTGACCTTGATGTGATGATCTAGTGTCCTCACATTTCAGGTAAATTCCTTTAAACTTGTAGTCATCACCTCTATGTACTACTTTGTGGCCACACTTGACACTGTTTGACAATGGTTGAGGCTTCACACATCTATTCTGGTATCACACATGCTGATTGACAGGCCCCAAATCTGCATTGAAATGGCAGGACCTGACCCAGACTCCCATTTTGAATCAACCAGGCCTTATTTACTTCACATTTTGGCAACTCAACAAGCTTTAGAAAATATCACAAAATCAACTTTTACTTATGTAATGTCTGGTCTTCTTGTATATATACAGCCATGGAAAACATTAAGAGACCACCCTTGTTTTCTTATATTAATTGGGCATTTTAATGCCTGGTACTAAAAGTACATTAGTCTACACAAATATAATGATAACAAAAATAACTCATAAGAGTTTGATTTAAAAATTTATATCTAGGTGGGGGGCAAAATTTCTCCACAGCGCGGTAGAAGACTCATTGCCAATTATCACAAACGCTTGATTGAAAAATAAGAAGTCAGGAAGGGGGCAAACACTTTTTCACACAACTGTATATATATCTATATGAACAAACTGTATATAGACAGATAGACTATCTGTCTATCTGTCAAACAATTCCTTCTCTTTTTACTCAATTTCAAATAATTACCCTCAGCATTTCCAGAGGAAATACTATTCTACCTATTAAAGTTTTTTCCTGCTTGACAAGTTTTAGTAATTAATTAATTGATGGTGGTGGTGGATTCTGTTTTCCTTGATCTTGGGGCCTCATAACTCTGAAACCTTATTAAGTTTGATTAGCATTTTTTTTTAGCTTTTGCTTTTGTGTGCATTTCTATGCATGATGTAGTACACGCACATTTCCGTACACCTCTGGGGTCTCAGCTAGGTAAATAAGTTGCTGGGGCTTGACTTTGGGAAAACCTAAATGTTGACAGAGAAGCTCAAGCATACAATAGAAACTCAAAAACTGAAAATAGTATTAAATGAGAGTAAGAAATTGCTCATTGGCTTTTCAAAGCATGTGAAATTAAACTATTTCTGTCACACCAAAGAGAAAATCTATTAACAATCCCAACTGGCCTTTTGTGTTTACAGAATCCAATCACCCCAACCACTTTTTGCAAATACTATAGCACTGTTATCACTTCCGAATCACTACACGTGTAAACAATGGAAAACTGCAGGCATAAAGTTGACGCTCTCTGTTACATTTGTACAACAGGAGACATTTATTACAGCGCATGCTTTGAATCAGTTTAAGATCATTATGCATTTCCTATACTGAATATGCACTTAAACGAGCTGGAGAAAGGTTTAATACAGGCACAAAATGAGACACTGCATGTATAGTTTAAGTATCAGGCTTTTAGACTAACCTGACTTCAAGCACATACACTTCAATTGTCCTTTATAAGTAAACTGCACAAAGATTTTAAAGTGACATTGGCTGAATTGTCCAGCTACTCACACCTGGCCAGATAACTCAAATCTCTGTCTAAATACATCTTAAATATACTCCTGCTAATTAAGAAAGAACATTAGTGTTGGTACAGTAAAGGTTTGAGGGACAAGGAGCACATATAAAGGTGCAGGTTAACTGACAGGCCAGATGGTCTGAGCTTTGAACCAAAGTCACTTTTGCCATTTGTACTCCTCTCACCTTGCTCTGCCTATACTGTAGTAAAGTTGCTGAAATAGCAAACAGCAAATTCTGATCAGCAGATACAAAGTTAGGCCTTCGTGTAAGATCAATTGAAGCTGAATTGGTGGAAAAAATGGTTCTTAAGGGAAAAGAAATATTCAAAAAAAGAATAAAAAGAAATTGAATTTTCCTGAATATCTACTTTTTAATGTTGGGTATAATTACAATATGTGGAGAAATATTTTTTGCTCAAGTACACATACTACTGCAGCCTTATGGAAGCGTTACATTTAACTTAAATATAAGCCAAAGCAAGGGTTGCATGTATAGTAAAGTATGAAATAAGTATGAAAATGTCAGTACTTATTATGCAAAAGAGATCTCTGCATATGATATGTGACATTATTGAATATTGAGGATGCCTCAGTCTGAACCCAAAACCAGAATTTACTGAGATGGTGCAGCTGTATGGAAGTGCTACACAGATTGCCAATTTAGATAAAGTGGTTACACAAGCTTGAGGTCAGCTTGGGTCTTGAAATTAACGTGAAGATTCAGGAGATGAGTGATACTGTAAGAATCCAGCCCGGTCTCATTAGATTGTCCCATAATTGTAGGATGGTAACATATCCTAAGTTCAGATTGTCACAGAGATAAACACTAGTGACACACAGAGAGAGGACATCATGAAATAAGAGCATGTCTGAAGATGTGGGACACTACATGCTGAGTCCTAAAAAAGAAAATTACTTTAATATTCCACCTGATTAAACTGAATACATCCAAGCGGCAAACTCTGGCAGAGAAAACTGTAGTCGATGTGGAGAGTCAAAAGTTGAAGCTCACTTCTTATCCACTAGTGGCAGCCTCCAAAAGGGAGTCAATCCCCATAGACTCCAACTTTAAAAAGGCCAACTTCACAGCAGAAATGAACATGTTTATTGCCTTTATAAATCATCCATTTAGATATTATTCAATCTAGAAATTACACAATTAGTGGGGTGACTTTTTGATTGACAGGAAACAGATTTGCTGTCAGTGCTAGCATTGGCTAGCGGCTTGCGTCCTGCTTGTACCTGTGAAGGCCTTAGCCAGTAACAGGGTAGCACAGCTGCGGTTTTTAGCTAGTTAACAGTGTGGCTTAGCTTTAGGAAGCTTTTCTCTGTTAGCCCTCAATAGTGCCGGGTCGGCTTGGTTAGATCTTAACCACAGGCAACTCAGAGTTTATTGGCTGTCAATCTTCTGCCCCCTTGCTCACAGCCCCTGTCTTTTTGCCCATTTTTGTATTTTCCACAAGTGACAAGAGCTGTGTTTGAAATCATCCACTCACTCCCTGTTCCCTACATAGTGTATATGATGTAGTCCACTATATCATGTACACTATGTAGGGAACAACGGGGAGGAGATTTCGGACAGTACATGGGGGTGACGTCAGTAGATGCGCCAGGTATTGCTATGATGTGCAGTTGCGGAACTTCAATAAAGTTTTTTTTTTTTTTTTTTTTTTTTTTTAAAGACGTGCAGTAGCGATAGCTAACAGTTATGAACAATAGATAGCTTTCCTGCTACAAAGAAATACCAGTATTTTTAAAAGCTACACAACAACACCACTAAAGCAAATATTGGTACTTTAATGTTACTTAAATTTATTTATACGAAAAGCTGCTTCGCCATTTTTCTTCTTCTGCGATCACAAAACACGGCCGCATTGCATTGTGGTATACAGGAGTAAAATGTAGGGTACATTGCTTGAACACTTACATTTGCAGTGCATTGTGGGTATTTTATAGTGAACGATGTAGTGGATGAAAAGTAGTGAACAGAATTCAAACAACACTACAAAATTGCGTGCTCACTATATAGTGCACTACATCCGTGATAGGGAGCGGTTTCAAACACAGCTAAGATGCGCAATGCTGCCAAGATGGCGACAGTGGGAACTGCCCACTGAGCTTCAATTCAGCTCTTCAGAAAGCTGATGGTGCAGAGGAGGGTTTGTCCATTGATGTCTTTGAATAAATCTAAAAAAAAAAAAAAAAACGCCACTCAACAGTTCTTTTACAAAGCAGCCATGTTTTTATGACCAAGGAACATCTGAACTGTCAGTTTGTGTCTTATAAATAAAGTTGGATTGGATTGGATTTGACAAAGAATTTGAGGATGTCCTGGAGAGTCTGGTTCTGCTCGCTACAGATCCTTTGGGCCCTTTGGATTTGTGGTGGGATCTTTGTGGATTGGACTTGCTTTTTAATGTCATTCTATATCATCTTATTGGTATCTGGGGAGTTTGGAGGTCAAGCGACTGCCTCAGACGCTTTATTGTGTTCTTTGAGTCCTTATAAGCACTTTCTCAGGAACACTCCTGTTGGAGAGGTTGCTACTGCAGAGAAGACCAGGTAATATTAAGGACAAGGACAAGGATCTGAGTGCTCTGCAAAGATTATATGTAAAATAAAGAGTTTAGATAATATTTGAATTGTCAGCAAATAGTCTGGATTATTTGCAATGAGTGGATGTTAGAGTGTGTGTGTGTCCTCTCTGCTGACCTGTATGCTGCCTTTTATTTTCCCCTTGCTGCATAGATGCATGCTGAATGCATATCAACACACAAAGCAGCCTAATCTGTCTACTTAACACGTTATAAAGAAAACACAGCATTTTCCACAGCGTACTTTCTGTTTATTGCTTCTCTCCTCATCCCTTCCCCCGCTGCTCCTCCCTCATCTTTCCAGCCAGGAAAAGGCTTCTCCAGCAGACAGCCGCCTGCTGCGACCAAATTGTCCACACATTCTCCTGTAAATCTCCAGGGTTCATGCGTGAAAACAGCTCAAATAATATCCATGTTAATGCAAGGATGTAGATTTTGCCAGCAGAAGATTTATTTGTAACTGTGAATGATTTTTGGCTTTTGTAATAATTATCAAATTATAATAAATCAAACTGCTAATTTGACGACCGTCTTTGTTGTAGGACTGGTTGTTTTGTCCAACACCTGGTGGTTATTGCACCAAGCTGTTACGTAACACCATAAAGTAACAAAAGAAGAAAGTTCAGAGTATACCTACAGTATGTCATCAAAAAAAAAAAAAAAAAAAAAAACATAATGCAAACTCTTTCAAAAGCCCATAACTCAACTTTGAATATGAAAAATCTGCATTTCTGACTCATTTCGATGGCACATCAACATTCATAATGTGCATTTCTCGAGTCATCACTGCCCAGCTGCATCCCAAGGCTGAGAAATCGCACTATGCAACTTTTTCAATATGGGCGCGGCATGACGTTGTAGCTGAGTATTGGTTTTGCACCGCTTCACATGCTAGCAAAGCGATATAATCATACCGGGTGATGTGAATGCGCATCATAGCAGATTTGGCACAGAAATGCAAGCAAACATTATCGAAGGAAGATAGAAAAAGAAAGCGAGTAGGGGAAAGAACAAGAGATAAGTCTTACTGGCTGCAGTGAGCTCACAGTAAAGGTAGGATGCAAGATGGATCCCAGTTTATCCATCAAAGGGAGCAAAAATTGCAAAAAGTTCTGTAGTTCCTCTTTAAAGGTAGAATCCGAAATGTTTCCCCATGTCTGTTTGTAAACACTATTCAAACTGAGTGCCCCTCCTCTCTGGCTAATGGCCGTATCGCTCTTCGGTCCAAGCCTCTCCTTCAAAGCTCTGAAGCGGGTGACAGCCAAACCAATAATGACCCTGGTTTTCAAGCATGCACTATCTAAAGCTCTATTCCTACATCCTTATTTTCGCTGCGTCCACCTTTTTTTTCCCAAGGATTTGTGTGAAGCTGGTGTCTGCTCCAATCGATGAGTTTATCCCCACAAAATGCTACGTCTTTAGTTCAGCCATTGGCTGGAGACTAAGGCCCACCACCTACCAGATACGAATAGAACAGTTTTTTGCGCTTTCAAATTTTGTCTCTGATCAGGCACCTCTGCATTTCCACCAGACCCGAAGCACCGCGCTACAAAGTCCTCCTGTCACCCGTGTTTAGACGACGCCCCCTTGTTTACCTTGTTCATGTGCTTAGATGTATTGACAACCCGATTTCTCTTGTTTCTCATGTGTGGCGTGCACCTGGAATAAAACTCGACCTGTCCCCCGCCCTCTTGCTTCTCTTGTGTGTGTGTGTTCTTCCTTCAGCCCCTCTACATGCAACTTAATGATCAGATAACTCAAGAAATCGTATTATAATCAAACAGTTGGTGCACATGTGAATGCATGTGACACACCCTGACCCCCCCACATCATTCACAATGGCCCTATTTATCAAACGATCGTCGACGAAAATATGTGCGTACGACCATTTCAGCAAGCTCGGATTTATCAATTTGAACGTGATGTAGGATACGATCAAATCTGGCCTGAGTTCGTGTACGCAAGTTTGAGTCAGTGAGGGTTTGCAGCAGAGCGCAGCAGAACATGAAATATTTACCAAACCGCAAACTGTCATTTAATCATAAGTATTCACATATCAGCACTAAGAATGAACCCATTTGCAAAAGAAAGGGGAAAAGGGAATGTAGAAAGTATTCACAAAATTGCAAAAATAGCTGTGACTGGATTTAATTCCTCCATTTCTCTCAACAAATTATTAAAATCATTAACATATAGTTCTAGGAGACAAGTGCTTTGCACTCTTCGTGCATCTCCTCACCCCGCTGGTAAAACTGCCACATAGGAGCGGAGGTAGGCATCAGTACGCACACACGCGCAGGTGCCCAGGTGGAGCGCTGCTTCGGGCTGCAGGAAGGCAGGTGGGTGTCGGACGGTCCGACTCGGACCCGGCGGGATGAAACGCTGCTTTAGACTCTGAGAAATCGACAATACACTCCTGTCCTGTGCAGTGCTGCACATCGCTCAGACAGCTGGAGAGTTTTGATAACAGTCAGAGAAAAAGATGCGCCGAGAGCTGCCCTGCAGCCCCCGCTGGGCTAAATGGAGGAGACCGGAGCTGATCCGTCATTTCTAATAACTAATCTATACTTTAAAGTTGTAAGTGCTCAGTCAGTAGACTGTCCCTTAGCTTTGCAAATGCAAGTTATCTTTTTTCCGTCCCTGTCTGGTTCAGGCTTGGATCTGACCGGCATCCACCTGTCACCTGTTAGAGCGCATGTGTGTGTGTGTGTGTGGGGGGGGGGGGGGGGGTGCCGGTGAAACATCTTTTGGTGGCGAGTTTCATATTGGACCACTTTTTCTTGACCCATTGACTAAAGAATTGTGACGTTGCCATCGGATGTGGGCTATTATTAAATTTCATAGCTAATAAAACGAATAAACCATATAATCCAGGCCTTGATTGAGACTTTTATTAATATCTCAGCCGGTCGTTCACACCGGTGAGGCTGACTGATCCTCTTCCGTGCAGCGTTTTTGTGCACGTCTCTGACTTCGGTTTTTAAGCTGCCAAACAGCACCTCTTTCATCTTTGTCACCTCACAAATGAGGAGTTCTGTCTTGATCCCCCCAAAAGTTTCTTTTTTGGCAGAATCTCTCCTCTCCATGGTTCAACCTCGCCGGGTGAAGCCTCATTATTATGCATGTTTAAGGGCGTAACCGTGGGCGCGGCATTTAAATGACGATGGATTTCAGCTGTGGAATTTATCAAGACTCTTTTGTTCGTACGACGAGATTGGACCGATACGAACGTTTTAATAAATCACACGTGGGTCCAATCGTACGACCATTTATACGATCAGATGTGCGATCATTTCTACGATCGTTTGATAAATGAGGGCCAATGTGTCTTCATCTCCTGCTTACATGCAGATCTACCTTCAGCTTAGTCCAGCTGCTTATTTTGAAAGAAGTTTTTTATTTTGGAGATGAACTGAATTCTCTACTTTTTATACATCCCACTTCCTGTCATAGGTCACAAATTTGGCTGCGGCAAGTGCAGAAATTAGACTTGACCCCTAAAGCATCGCTGCACAAGCTGATTCATGCGCTGTGTGCTCGGTGCTCCGGGGCTGGTGGGAAAGACTTCATCTGTTGAGATGGCCACCAAATTTTTTTTTCGAGAAAATTCATCTCTATTCATGCGCCTGCCACTTATGGTGGAAAACATGGGTAACATGCAAATCTCTGCCCAGAAATGTTACAAACACACCAAGACAAAGGGAAAAAAAAAATACTGGGGGAATCAGGGGGAGGGGGGTTGCAAACAAAGTCACTATTAGACGTCCAAAAGTGCCGATTGAGACGGATTTCACTCGCGTTCATTTTCAAGGGTAAAAATCTGGATTCTACCTTTAACGTCTTTTGTAAGACTATCATAACTATGCTCCTGACAAGTAATACAACAAAACTTTTTGACAAAAAAACTCAATCTTCAACTTTTTTTTCTGTACCCGGAGCATCACGTAACAGCTGCATTTTGACTTTACTGCACCATGTCACATGTCAGCAACTAGATTACAACATACTGACAGTTTTTGATGCACATACCATGGCTGATTCAGTAAAGAAACACAGGTAGACATTATCTGGGGAAGTGAAGGACAAAAGAAAGAAAGTGACAGAGGTATGTGTTATGCCCCAACTGGTGCCTGAGACACAAAATGAAAATGACTCATCTCTCTCAGTTCTCAAGCAGCCACAGAATCAGATCAGGTGTCAGCAATTACAAAGCTTTATCAACAGGTGCAGGGATCTGACAAAGTAGCATTTACATCAGGGTGGGCCGAGGCCCAAACAACAGAACTACCTGTAAAGTTAAAAATAACCTAAACCAAAACTACAGAAAAGAAAATAACTTACCCCTGAACTAAAAACACGGGAGAAAACTAGTGCAAAAAGAAAACAGCAGCACACCACCACAAACTCCTGCCAGTTTAGTGGAATACTATCAATAAGCTGTGGCTGATTGGAAGGACTGTTAACATTCACTCCCTGAAGAGCCACGAGAGCATTACCCACAGCAGACATAACACAGCAACAGGCAAGACAAGTCAACCGACTGACTTGTACTTGTACTAGTTACTTATAGTTCTTCACAGATGCACACAGTTCACCATATTCAGCTAGCTAGAAGTCTGTCCAACAGTCTTCTGTCCTCGTGCTCACTGCTGCTCATAAGTTTCATTTCTGCGTCCTGATGATCATGTGCTCCGTAGCGCAGCTGCATACTTCTGCCACAAGGGGGCACTCACGCCTCATCAACAGCCTTTTCATTATGGCCTATCTCACAATGATACAAAATAATTTTAAAAATTCCTGGATCCAGAAGGTGATCCAGATCACCACCAAAATTTAAAACGGTTTGTCCTTGGGATGAAGCACATGGCTGGTGAAAATTTCAGGACAATCCGTCCACTTTAATCTGTAAAGTTGCTGACAGACAGACAAACCAACGCTACCGAAAACGTCACCTCCTCTGCGAAGGTAACTAGTCTCCATCACTGTTTTGGAATAATGTTTGCAGACCACTTTGGCCAGGTGATTTGAAGTCATGGAGACATAAAGCAAAGTGCTCCAGGTTACCAATGAGAGATGGATCCGCTCCTGCAAAGTTACAATGTCAGGTTTTTTAGGGTGGCAGCCCCCTCAGAGCTCCAACATGTGTCAAATGCAGTATAGACCCCAGAAATAATTTTTGCAACTAAAAATCCTGTTTTGTGTGTGGTGTTCCGAGAGAATGCACACAGCTTCGAGAAAGCATTAACTCTTCTCTCACTGAGAAATTATGTAGCTACTGTAACAGCTGACTGATGGAAGAGAAAATAAAACCAAACAAACGAGCACACAACCCTGCTCTCCTATCTGCTTGTGGCAATTTTTACTTACCTCCAACCTGCGCCATACATCCCCACTGTCTCCGACTTTTTCCACAATCTTTTTTTTTGCATGTTTGTTTGTTTTTTTTCCAGAAAATAAGAGGTCGAAAAGTCTGCCATGTTTGTTTGCACTGAAGTCTCGTCACCGAGATCTCGTTTGTCTTTGCAAGACTTGGAATATTGCAAGTGAAAAACCCAATTCTCTGCTGAAGAATCAATTAGTGTGGGGTGTGCTGCAAAACTGGTTCTGAATTTGAAATTAATTTAAACAAATGTAAATTCACAGCCACAGTTAGCAGTGATTTGACACGCCTCATCTTTTTTTTCTTTTTTTTTTTTAAGTGACTGCAAAATCTGAAGGCCTCCATCATTTTGAGAGAATGCAAACCCGACCACTTGGTGGAGTGAGCAGATGAATTTGCTATTGTCCCCCTTACAGCAGCACCGAGATCCTTTTGTGACTGTTTGGCTCCAATCCGGCTGCTACCACTTTGAGGATAGCAAATACACATTGCTACGTCTTGGTTATAATACATGCCAATGTTTAGAATGTTCACAGCTCTTTTGCATATAGTTGCTTTGATACAGTGGTGAACCAAGTCTGCTAAAAACATTTTTTCCCCTTTTTTGTGAAGTTCTGATATCTTTCAAGCCGTACGTATTTTTATTTTCGATCAGGTGTCTGGAAACACATATTGGTCCCATTTAAAAAATCTCAGTTTGGTATTTTCTTAATGAGAGAAGCTGTTTTTCAGAGCAGGTTGCTTTACAGTTGTGAACTCACTGTGCATGCTTGGCTTCCCTAAGAAAACTACACACACAGCAGGATTTCTAGTCGCAAATATTAAAAATGTTCTTTATAAATGATCTCTCCTTCTGAGGCCTTCAGAGCAAATCTGACTGGACAAAATCACTCTTAGCAATCAGGACTTTGGTGGCTTTGATCTTAAGGGGGAGATCAGGTAAAAATAAACAAACAAACAAAAAAAAATGAGCCCAGTTTCGCATAGTGTGTACCTGCCTAGCTACTGGTTTACTGAAGTTATGACATTCACCTAATTCCCCAATTTTTAGACACAGCCCTTGAAGTAATGACCACAATTTTACAATTTTGGCAGCTTGCAAGGGCACTGATTAGTAATCATGGTTACTAAGAGAATCACAACAACCTGGAAGCCATCCTGCTTGGAGAATTTATTTATCCTTTTCCTTTTTTTACTAGCTTATTATTGTTCTATTTTGTCATCTGACATGTTTTTAGCGACTGATCAGGAAGCTGTTAAGAGGGAAAAAAACAACTGCGCCCACTGTGATAGATTTTCCAATCAAAGTCAATCAAGTTCCAGGAAAATGAGTATTTCTGATGGTTTTTTTCTTCCTCTCTATCTCCATTTTAGTTTGCTGATTTTTCTAAAAGCTATAACGGCATACAAACCAACCAACAGTGCAGGCAAGTAGCGGTAAATCTAAAAATCACTGCATATGCTGCTACAGAACATTTACCCTTGGTAAACAAGGTAAGTGGATTTAATTGGCTAAAGTCTTATTTAAAGATGAAATTATTTCACTTTGCAGTGCAAGCACCTCTCCATTTGTTTGCCAAGAGTGATGCATTAAACAAATTCACACACACATAGATGCTCTCATTCATTTGGCCAACAGCACAGATGGATATTGATGACAGTGCAATACCAATTGGTGTAATTAATGCCCAGGTTATATTGGAAGGACATGGACAGCGATGTGGGCCATTCATCACCAGTTGGCTTGCTTATCCCTGCCCCATTGAGCTGTTGGAGTAGCTTGGAGTAGAATCTTAATTGCAGACACAAACCTAACACCCTAACCCACCAGTACCTGAACACATGGGGACAACACAGGAGGGTCCAGCAGTGAGCCAATCCTCTCTCCTCTTTTTTCTTTTTTCCTCAGTTGTCATCACTTCACCACTGCACAGTGTGCGGTGGAGGAGAGGAGGAGAGGTACATGTGTGGCAGAGAGAAGAACACACTCACACGTATACCACATATACTCAGGCTGCCGGATAAGGGAGTGAAAACGAGGGGGAGTCCGTCACACACACGGCAGGGCTGGAATAGATTACAGAACTCCTGAGGAAATATCTCATAGCGCTCAAACTGACATTGAAAGAGGATTGACCGCTGCTGAAGCCCAAAACCAAACAGTTGCACTCCCCCTGCAATACACAACACTGAATGAAGAGATTAGGTGCAAAACACATGAAGCCTAGACTGAGAAGAGCATAAATGCATGTACTTTTTTTTTTTTCATTCTGTCAAATGGAAAATTTATAAGGAGCTTGCACATCCCATTTACCTAAACTGGTGCAAGTGTCAGAGTCATTTTATAGAGGATGTGCTGCTCAAATATGTTTCAACAGAAGAGATCTGCTCTGCTTTCAATGCAGGAAATGAGCTGCCTGCATTTTTCTCACGTTTTTTGGAAAAATTTCCAGGCGGTGTATCTCTTTATGTTTTAGATATACAGGTCAAGGTGGAAGGCTTCATCTGAAGAGAGCTTGATTGAAAGCATAAATGTCAGAGAGGAAGCGAGGCAGAGGGCAGCAGGATGCTAGAGGAGCAGGCGGCGGGAGAGCACCGACAATCACTGTTCTACTGTGGGGGACCAGGCGGAGGGGAAGGAACATAAGTGAAGAGATGAGATGTGGAGAGCTGACATGCGTAACAGTTTTAGCAGGATTACATTTGGGGGAATAACACCATTGAAGACACAGAAATAAGTTATAATAAACAGCGAGAGGCAAAGAGATTGACAAATTGCAGAGGAAAATGCATAACATATATGCCTTAAATAATTGAGATATGCTTCAAGAAACTCAGCTTTCCATCTCTTAATGTGCAACTTGGCAAATAAAAAGGAACATGGAAATTCACCTAATTTCATTTAAAACAATGGACCCAATGGACAAAAAAAAAAAAAAAAAAAAGAAAGAAAAAAAAACCTTTTAACTGTTTTTTCACATCATCCCATCTATCTGCACCATTTCATCATTTGTTCCCATCTTCAGTGACAAACTGTTGGTCTGGCCACTACAAAGTAAAAAAAAAAAAAGAAATATTTCAAAGAGAGTCTAGTTAGAGATGCATTGCAAATAAAAGACTAGCATCACCCCACCTCCAAAACACTTGTGTCAGTGTAGGGAGGGCAGAGATATAATGTGATATGATAGACTGCTGACCTTTCTCAGTGATCATGGGTGTCAATGGGATGACAAATAAACCATTACGTCTGGCTAAAATGCTGATGGTGAGCAATACAGAAACTCCAAACTTCCACTCTTTTCTGTGTCACTTTTACGGCACACTGAGAGGTTGGGTCCGAGCAGCAGCTGTAGAGGGTGTACATACAAAGGCACAAAGAGGAGAAGGACAGTGTATGCAAATTAGACCTGCTTCTTTCTCCACCTCTCCCTGATTACAGAACCTTGTCCTTTTCTCTTCTTCAACACTTTTGGCTCTTTGGCTTAAATATGTTAGCAAATAGTTACTAATGTATTTTCAAAGTTGAATAAATCATGTTTCCATTGACCTGCTAATATTTTACATGCATATGCACTTTTTTTCTTTGAAAAAGGTTGTAAGGGCTAGGAAAGAAAAGGATATAATAATAATAATCTTCCTCTGGAGGGGAGTTTTCAGAAAGTTGCACCTAAACTTTTGCAGATTTTTGTACAAAATGGTGAATAATTATTAATGTGTAACCATGCCAGCAGTTCTCAGTCTTTATGCTCAGCTCAGCAATGTACTTATGGCACTTTCAGTGGGAAAGCCAATGAGCAAATCTCCCTATATCTCTAAAAATGATGCACCCAGAGCGACCCAATTACTGTCTTTCAGCCCAGAAAAGTAGGTAAGTTTTATAAATTCTTCCTCGTCACAAGAAATTTATTGCAGCTGTAGTTAGAGCTGATGATGGAGTTTATGAATGCAGAGTTTGAGTGATGGTGCTGGTTCTTAAAAATAAGTATCTAAACCTTATTTTTCTTTCATAGATATACTTATGTAACTCATAATGATAATGGATTCCTTTGCATGAAACCACTGTTTTCTGTCTTTAGCTCGTACAATTTCTCTGAAATCGTAGATTGACTATGTTTGATTTTCCCAATCATTTCTGTTGGTCACGTGACAGCCGAGTTTCTCAAGAGAACATGGCGGATATTTCTTCAGTTTCGAGTGGAAATTGCTATATTTTAAGATAGATTGTGACTCTACCATTGTTTTGATCATTTTTCTAGCGAGAAATATACACTTTATTTTCACAATATCCATTCAGTCTATGTATACAATCCTTAGTTTTTGTCGCTTCGACCAATGACGAAGCCATTATGTTTGTAGTTCAAATTTTTTATCTCTTACTACAAAATGTTATCAGCATATTGTAAGGTTATACTGGTCTTTATAGACCCAGTTCCCCATTAAATCCTACTTTATTTGGGCCTAACTGGACATAATGCATTGCATTAAAACCCCAGTGGTGCATTATTTATTTACTTATTCACAAACAAAAACTGAAAGTGTGTTCTGTCCGGTTTAAAAACTTTATGCTTGTGTCTTGTGTTGCTTTCATTTTCAAACAAAATTAAATGAAAATTAAATTTAAAAATACTTATTTATTCCTTCCAAAGAGAAATTCAATATTGAAGTTTTTTTTTCTTTTCTTCAATCATAAAAACAATAATGACAATAATAATTATTTGGAGGTTTTGTTATGGAGGGTGATGGGAAGCATTGCACTTCCCGGAAGTGTTGGACTAGCATTGACCGCTAATGTGAGCTAACTCTACTGAGCCAGTATAACCACGGCCTCAAACAAATGACAAGATCATAACTGTCATCAGGGAGTGAACAGCTTGGTAGCATGCTACATATACATCAGTAATTATATCTGAATAATTTAATCTTCACTTACATCAGTACAATATAGCCTCTGCTGGTCACTACTGCTTCGTTCTCCGCCATTATTCAGCTCTGAAAACAGTGAAAGTCCTGCCTCTTCAACTACATCAGCAAGATGGCGTCTGTTTAGTGCGAAAGGTGTGCTTTGTTTCGCACTTCTTTTTTGGCCGTTATAAGGGTAACATCTGGGTATTTTCAGAGTACTGAATGTTTAGCTTAAAGGTAGAGTCTGGAGTTACCCCTCTGAAAATAAATTCTAGACTTGTGCAAGTGAAATCCATCTCAATCCGTGCCTTTGGGACTCTAATCTCGTCTAGTGTTGAGTTTGTTTGCAACTCCCCCTCCCCCTGTCTGTAATTCACTTCTTCCCTTTGTTTTGGTGTATTCTGGACATTTCTGGGCGGAGATTTCTGTACATGTCACCAGCCGATGACAGAGCTAAGGGCATGGCGCTGTGTAGGAACAAGATCGTGATTGGAGGAGACGCCAGTCACTCAAACTTAAAAAAAAACAAACAAACAAAAAAAAAAAGGAGATGCAGCAAGAAAAAGAAGTACACTGCAGTAAGAGCTTTAGATTGTGCATGTTGGAAAACCAGGGTTAAAATTGGCTTGGCTTTTACCCACTTCTGAGCCTTGAAGGAGAGGCTTGAAGGTGAAAAGGCTGAAGCGTGATGCGGCCATTAGCCCAAGGGGAGGAGCTGTCGGTTTGAATACTGTTTACAGACAGAAACGGAGAGGAAGTGTAGACTCTATCTTTAAAGGGACTAGAGGCAGGAATTAAAAAACAAACAAACATGCATGTCCATTTTTTAAAATACTAATGGGTGATGAGGCGCTAAATACCAAAAATAACGTTTCCACCCATGTTTCTCTCTGTTGCCTTGAACAGGCTGTGTGCTGCAAAATGCGCTGCAATTCGGTGTCCGAATTTCCCGCGCTGCCCTGCGGACGTGACGTCAAATGACGTTACATCCGCAGTTTTGATACAGGAAGAAGACAGCCGCGGTAAATTCAAACACTGCAAGCAATAGTTATGGATTCTGCTGCCGTCAGCAAACGATCCAGATCAACTGAAAGACACTAAAAAGTGTAACTACGAAGAAAAAGGTTAGTAAACAACATTATAGCATCAGTTTGTGCACGCTCCGGTGACGGCTTGGCTCATGCCTGCAGTTACCTGAAGTGCCAGTTGCGGCAGTCGCGAGTTTTGTTTTTTAATCTTGCCTCAAGTCCCTTTAAATGACAGTGTGAATGCACTACGCTCCCAAAGATACGGTTCGAAGTGATCAAGTTCGCATTGTGAGACACAGCTACAGTTATGGTGTTTTGCATACATAGAAGGAAGTGATTCATTCTAGGGATGACAAACATCTGTAAAAAGTACTTGCTGCCTGACATGCTGTTCTCAAACAATAGGATTAATTGACAAAAAAAAAGAGAAAAACATTTGACAGAAGTGTCCACAAAATGACCAAATATACTGGTTCAGGGACAACTTCTATTTAAAAATTCTTCTCCATCATAAGTTCAGAGTTATCATAAATTCCTAAAAAGTAAATGAAATAAAATAAATAAATACATTTTTTTTTACATAAGATAAGATAAAGATAAAGATACTTTATAAGGAGACCAAGAAAGACAGGCTACTGATGTCTTTTGTTGTGTTATACAGTGCCCACTGCTGCCAGCATTTGTTTAAATAAATTGTTAGAGATTATTGAATTATCATTGCATTAATCCACTTAAATTTCCTATTTTCACTGTTTTTTTTTATCTTTCTCTTTTCTTTCTCAGCAGGAGTCCCTGGCTTAGAGTTATGGTGCTGTTGACCCCTCTTTCCTGTCCTCTCCCCCCCAACCAACTGAAGCAGATGGCCGCCCTTCCTGAGTCTGATTCTACTGGTGGATTTACTTCCTGTTAAAAGGGAGTTGTGTCCCCCCCCCTCTCTGAATCGTTGCCTGCCGTGCCATGCTTGCTCAGGATGGGGTATTAAGCCAAAGAGATTTGATGCAATCCGTGGTTCTTCTTCTTTTCAGATCTCTATAGTGGTTTCCTGTGCACCAAGGAAATGGTTTTAAAGTGTTGCTGCTGGTGTACAAAGCTCTGAATGGTTTTGGTCTAAAATATTAATCTGATCTGCTGATGCCATATCAACCAGCGAGTCCTCTAAAAACATCTGGGTCCAGTTAGTTTTCCATCCCACAGAGACACAGCATTTAGTTTTCATGCTGCTAATACAGTAACTATCAGAAAACTGGAGACTCTTTCATTTTGGGTCTTAAAATTTTTTTTTTTTTTTTTTGCCACAGCTTTTAATGAAGGTAGAAAATTTTTTTTTTTACTTTTGCAATATATGGTTTCTCACCGTAGCCACGTTTACATGGAGACTTTATCCCCTTTTGGATTGAAGTCATTCCAGAATAAGATTTCAAGGCAGCTGTTTAAATGAAAACTACTGTAGTTTTTTTCCGATCTGGTGTGTACATGCGCCAACATTTAAGCACAATGGTCCTGTCTGACATGCCCAGAATGATGTTACATCACATTATTTATTGAAGACGGAGGTCAAAAAACTGATGGTCACGGTTGTTGCAGTACTTTAATCAAGCAGCAGCTGATACTCATGCACTCCTACTACAAACAAACAAGAGGAAAAGGCGTAGAGAAAGAATTTGAATTAAAGATAAACTTTTTGCCGCTGTCCACGGAAGTTTCATTGTTCACAGCCATCTTCCAAAATGAGTAAAAGTTACCCATTGTACATTAAAGGCAAGTCAGAGCATATGCTGTAAGAACGCAACCCATCAACTTTTAGGATTCAATGTTTGCATGATACCACGAAAGGTTTGAGGACAGGAATATTCTACCCCTGTGAAAACCGAATAAAAATTCTTTCGGTTTGCCACTTCTCATTTGGAAAGAGGTTTTTACACGGATCATTTTCATTCCGATAGAGCTTTTAAACCGAAAGCAACCAGTATATTTTGCTCCATGTAAACATAGCTAATGATGGTGATTATGCTAATGATGATGACCATTACGGTGATAATGATGATGTATGATGATCCCATTAAAGCAAACCTTACTGAACTTGCATTTCAGAAAGCACAGCAAAATTATTTGAACATCAACAGTCCCGCCTCACTCCAAAGACCCACCCCCCATTCCCTCTGCCTCCTAATGTGGCGCAAAGGTCTGACAGGCAGGTCTCTCGGCTATAGGTGCGGTTCACACTGCAAGGATTGGTTGGAGTTTTCATTGAAGACTTAGAGATTGGAATAATACTTTATTTTGATTAATGGTGGGTCTGTCTAGTATTTCAGAGTTCCATTAGTAAGTAAGTAAGTAAAATTTATTTATACAGCGCTTTTCACAGATAAAAATCACAAAGTGCTGTACATTATAGGGTAACTGGTACAATAAAATGACATAGCACGCCCACTCCACTCATCACAACACTTGCATGCCCTGGTGGGTCGGAGCTCAGCAAGTGAGGGGGAGGAGCTTTGTGGTATTGGAGGTGCTCTGTGGTAGTAGCTGTTCTGGCAGCCATGTTGGTTTCCACAGGAGATTCAGGGATTTTTCAAATATTCGTGAGTGAGTCAAAATAACCCCTGGGGCATGTTTTATGGGGAGGGAATGGCATGATAACATAATAAAAAGCTCAAAAAAGTGTATTTTGCATGTTACCCCCACCCTCCTTATGTGAAGCACTCTATGTTGGCTTCTATATGAATTGTGCTTTACAAAATAAACCTGCCTTGCCTTACCTATTTTTCTTAAAAGGCTTATATAAACACTGTTTTGATAAATTAGACTAATGTGGATTTGAATGGAATATAATTATAATGCACTAAATTATACTGAATTGCAAAGTGCCTTTAAATGTCTGTGGTTTGAATTGGCTATGTACAAATGACATGGAATTGAATTCATGATAGAAAATCGATTTAGACTGTTTCTAACTTTTTTATGAGTAGTGTAATATGTTGATATTTTGACTAAGATGGCGATGCTACTTGGATGACATCAATGCTTTAAGTAGAATGAACAAATTAATGAGTAGTATTGTCCTGTGAGTTTAGAGTTTCACAAAAGTTTTTTTTTTTTTGTGTGTGTCTGGGTAGGGAGCTGCTCTTCTAAGTTATGCTACAGAAGCATGCATCGGGAACACGCTGCCCCGAAAAGTGTGTAGAACACCCTGATAACTAACGGAAAGCTAAATCTGGACTCACAGGACGATAGTACTCGTTTGTTTGTTCATTCTCCTCAACATATTGGTGAAAATTAAAAAGTTTTGCTGCAGATAATGCCTTAGAGGGGCCTCGTTTCTGACAATATAAGGATGTGCACCAAAGGGCGACACAACATATCTTATAAAGGAGTCAAAGTGATACAGAAATTTTACCGGTGAGTAAATGCACGTATAAACTTCTACTGTAGAAAAAAGGTTCAGGTTGAAAAAAAAGAAAATTATCCTTTAAGTTGTTAGGACCACTGTGAACAAGGGGATTTTTGTTTGGTGAGGGAATTTTTGCATGTGCAGGATGATGAGGGTTTTTTTTTTTTTACTCAGTTTCTTCCCCATAAGCTAAAGTGTGGGAAACTATTTTAAGGGAAGGGATACATTAAAACCTATTTTTCAAAAAGCCTTTTTTATGTGTATATAGCCATAGTTACTTGTCCTTGGGCATGTTTCACAATGCCGCACAGAGTCCAGTCTACATTTCAGTTTGGGGTCCATGAACTCCCCTTAAACACTGACAAATTTATATTTAAAAATAATGTGATAGAAAAAAAATATATGTCATATGTATTCTTATATCTGTGTCAAACAGTCTTTAGCTTAACTGTGAAACTGAGTTCCCTCTCAATTTTCCAACCTGCAAGCACCCTACTGTCTTTCATGTAAAATACTACCTACTCAAGTACTTTACACAAACATACTTCCTGTCGAGCCAATGATTGATATACTGTATGTACTCTTTAAAAACTAAAAGGTTTTGTTCAGCACCTTGTAGGAAACATGGATTATGCATACACTGCAGTGCTGCCATATAGTCCTTTTCAGATAAGAAGTAGTCTTGGATCATCACTGTTTTACATTATGCATCCATAAATGTTTTCCTTTCTTTGCTATATTTTATAATTACTCAGTTGATATTTCCCCCACTTATTTTTCATTATCATTTAATAGATCCTCATTTTCTTGTCTTCATTTGTAAAACATTTACTCATTTGATTATTCCTTTTATGATTGAGGTTTTCATATAAGCCCTTTCGGGTATCATACCGCCACTTTCGACCATAATAATTATTCATGTTGTTTCACATTATACGTTTGCGCAAAATAAACAAAAGTTTGATAGAATTAGAAACATTGCTTCATCAATTTAATGAAAT
>JALJCO010007348.1:0-14202 GCA_023101725.1 Atherinomorus stipes
CAAAAAGTGAAAATTTTAATAAATAAATAATTAATAATAAAATTTTAAACATGTTTTTAAGTTTCACAGGAAATCATGCAATGCTGGGTTTTATGGATTCCATATAGCAGAGGAACTTTGTTCTTCAGCCCTTTAACAAACATTTTAACAGACTGTCTCAGAGGTCAGACTACACATATGAAATCAAACAAATTAAAGAAAATTAAATGAAAATGTAAATGTTTATGTTCTTAAGAGAAAAATGTACACTAAATCTTTTTCATAACATAGATAACCATGTTACCTAAACTATTGAATTTCATTCATCACTCAGAAGAACATCGTTTAACATATCAGTAATAATTAGGTGTATTTGTATGTTTATTAAGTCAACATTTATCTATAGATTTCATATCCAGATCAGATTCCTGTCAAATATCAAACACCATCATCAATTTTTTTTAATGATCTTTTTCAACTTTTGTAGTTTTTTCTTTCTTAAGTTGTATTTCTTTTTCAGGTACTTATTTACTCAGCAATTTTAGAATTTTTCCCTGCATTGAAATAAATATAAAGTAGCTCAGGAAGTTTTTAACCATCGTCTGGTTTTAATTCTTCAGAAAAAAAAAGAATAATTAGTTTCTAATTCTCTTTAGTTTGTTGTTTGTAGTCCAGATATAAATGGTTTTCTTCAAGATCTCATACAGCAGCATCGTCTCTGCTTGTCAGGTTATTCTTTACTGTTAAAATCCACCTTCAGTTACATCCTGATCCTTCACTGGTTAATCTTTAATGGAAAATATCATGCTATGCACTTTTAACCATTTGACTGAACAGGGCCTGACCTAACACTTTAGTGAACTTCAGACTTCAGACTCTAAAAATCTGATGGTGTTCAGAAGTGACAGAAGAAACAAGATAACCTAGTTTTATACTTCTGTTGTGAGCACACAAGGACAGAACATCTGACAGTATATAAAGCCACTCATTACAGTGAAAGATGCAAAATTTCACAAGTCAAAACTTCCTTCAAATGTATTTCATTGCCTTTTACTTAGTTTTTCGTACAAATCATAAAAAACAGTCATTATAAAAAAGCAGATGTAGCTTCAGTCCTTCAGTCATCATTTAGTATATTTTTAGAGCCTCAACAGTACTACCTCGCATGTCTAGCAAGCACACTGATGCATGTTCACGAAACTATGGAAGCTACAGCAAACGAGCTCACACGTTCTCTTTTTCTTTCTTTCTTTGTTCTAAATCAATATCCAACCCCTCTTGTGTTTGTCCCAGTTTGTCCACAGCTCATTTGCACTTAGCACAATGTAAACAGCGAATTTCTTCTTCTACGCTTGTATTATCGGCAGAGTGCTCTGAACGCCGAGGCTTCCGTAGTTTCGTGAACGCGCATTTACGTGCTTTGTGAAAGTAAGATGTAGTACTGTATAGACTCTAAAAATATACTAAATGATGTCGTTTTGAGTAAATTCTGGACGCTACCCACTCAGGACACTTGGATTACACTGGACGAGCAGGATGGAGGAATATTGACAAGTTTTTGTGGACTTTTATGGACCATTTTGGCTCGGACCCCAGGGAACTCCATTATATGAAAGTTGGGGGAAAACGAGAAGCCTTTCTGATCGCCGGCTGCATTTGAGATATTAAAAAAAAGTGCTCCAGAGTCTTGCTCACCATGAGGGTAAGTGGAAAATAAAGTTACATCATTCTGTGGGCGAACTATTCCTTTAATCAGCTTGTCCAGTAATGAAAGACAGGAAGCAAAGGAGTGACCTTAAGTTCAGGAAGTAGTGGAGCTGTGCATAGAGCCCATTGCATTTTTTTTTTTTTTTAAAGAACTTGAAGACATACAGTAAACTTACAAATACACAACCTGAGTCTCATACAGATATGCCATTTCCATGTAAAAACAAGCTCAGGTGCACATAAACACTCTTTTCCAAAATTTTAGACATCAGAGGAAGCTTAGAGATTGGTCGATAATTTGCCAAAACCAAGTTCTCCAGGCCTGATGTTTAAAACTTGAGGGTACAGCTTCTGTCAGGCTGCCATTCTGTCTAGGACATAGGGGGTCAATGTAGAGAAAACCTCCTTGAAAAGACGGGATTGAATGACATCATTAGGGGAGCCAGTGGGCTTCATTTAGTCAAATACATTATGTTACAGATGCGGGCATGAAAAAGTTCCTCCCTTTTCTGCCAGAAGTGGTGCAGTAATAGTGCACTATTACAGCACTATCACTGGCTGAATGATTTGTCCCGCGAATACGTCATCTCGCACGATGTCCGAACTTGCCGTGTGGAAACATCCTTGTTATGGGCGTTCATTTACGCTCTGAAATCCTTTCTCCTGGGCACACAGGCGTTTCTCTGTGCGACTGAATTAGCAGACATGTCACTGGTACTGTAAGTGGCTGGCAGTCGGCAGAAAGGGGAACTTTTTCATGCCCGCATCTGTCTAAAAGTTGAAGTAACTGGATCAAACGGATTAAAAACAGCTGGACAGATTACACATGGGCTGGGGTCAAACTGAGGGGAGCTGATAAGCCCCTTAATGAATGAAAAAGTTCAAGAAATCTTTACTCAGTTTAGGTGAACCTTCAGTAAAATAAGTTTGCTTGATATTAAGGACAGTCTTAATAGTTTCAAACTATTTCAAGTTATGGCCGGTAGAGGCAATAATATATCAGAATATATCAGCTTTCACAGTTGTTTGATAAGTATGCCAACCGCTCTTTTGAAAAGAGACTTGCAGCTTATCCTTTTGTCTGTCTGCGTTTCTACATCCATATTTTTTTTAATGTAAATATTAAATTCCTCCTTTCAGATGTGATATTTAGAATTTTTGGAGAAAACTGACATTGATTCAGAAAATCCATTAATTAAATCTACACGGTATCCTAGGGATCTGTAAATGATTAAAGTTAGATTTTTTGTAACAAACAATAAATACATTTTCCAAATGAAACCTCTAAAATGCATCTTTAAAAAAAGGCAGCTTCTGCACCTGATGTCCTCCCATTTCAGCATTTATCCATGAACTAAAAAATTGCGGGGTGCTGTTTTATTAAAAACATTAGTGCTTGTGTTTTCTGTTGACCGCGTTTCTGAAAGACAAAAAAAGTATAAGTTGTGGGAAATTGTGAAATCATTAATTAATAATTAATTGATTTCTGCTTGTTGGACAGAAATGAGATTTTCTGGTAAGCAATTAGAAAAACTTCATATGAAGATAATCATTCAAAATGCCTTGAATCCGTTTTAGTATAAAATCAGACTTCTGATTTGTATCAATGATTTGAAATATTTGAAGAATAAATGGAAATGAACAACAATTAATAATGGCAGAGTTTTTAACATGTGATTAAATTTTCTAAACATCACAGAGAAACAACAGTTAGACAGATTTTGGTATCTCCAGCTTCTCCAACACAGAAATATGGGAAGAGTTTCTCAGTGAAAGTGTCTCTGTGAGTGCAGATGAGAGTCATGTCTTCAGAGTTGTAGAAGGACACCTCCCCCTGTCATAGTCCAGCTGGACTCTGATCCTCCGGAGACTCTTCTTCACTGAGACAGTCTTCCCAACAACATCAGTGTATTTTCCTTTATTATTCAGTAAACACCATATGCCATATTTTGGTAAGGCTTTACCTTCTCCCTTCCTGTCAACAGACTCTTTAACCAAACCAATATTCCAGCGAGGATGATCTCCCACCTCCACCTCCCAGCTGTGTTTCCCTGAGCTGAAGCCCTCAGAGCCAAAAACATTGTTGTAGTTCATGTTTCTCTCTGGATTGTCAGGAAGCTGCTGCTTTGTGTCTCCATTCTTCACACTGGTCAGATCATCAGACAGATAGAGATATGGGTTTGCAGTGTTTGGATCCAGAATAACAGGACTGAAGTGGACCTTGTCCTTGATCTTGTCCCAGACTCTGAAGGACAGGTTGCCCAGGTGTTTGGCCACATCTATCAGAGCTCCTGAGAGCAGCTGTGGATCTGACAGTGAGCACTGGGTTCTGCTTCTGCTCTGAGTGGCTTTATAACTGCTGAGGAATGGCACGTTGTCTTTCTGCTTTTGAGGTTTCGAGTCTGGATTTAAAACAGTCAATGAATGGAGCAGATCTGCTGGAGAGGGAGATGCTTCAATTGAGAATGCACGATCACATCTGAGTTTGAGATTTGCTTGTTGTATGGTCAGCAGACGCAAGTCCACCAACCTAAGGTGTCTGGAAGAATAGGAGGGCTTAACAGGGTGACTTTTTCAAGGTCCTTGAACGTGAGAAATTACTTGAGTTTTGTGATGGTGCAGAGTTGAAGGAAACTGGCTTTGACTACTGAGTTTACCTGTTTGTCAAATCTGAATGATGAACAAAGATAAAACCAAGGTTTTTGACTTGTGGTTTGATAAAAATGGATTGGTTGCCGAGGTAGTCATCTGGTTGGTATCATCAGCAAAACCGAAGAGAATAATTTCTGTTTTACTGTCATTGAGTAGAAGAAAGTTGGCTGTCATCCAGGACTTAACATCATTAATTCGTGGATTTTAGCAATTTTAGATTGGTCATTGGGTTTGAGAGGAATATAAAGCTGAGTGTCATTAGCATAACAAGTAGATGCTGTATCTTTTAATAATTTGACCAAGGGGTAGCATGTAAATAGAAAAAAGAATGGAACCAAGGATTGAACCTTGAGGGACTCCACAGGAAAGAGTAGCTGGAGGAGAAGATATTGCACCAATGTTGACTGAAAAACTTCTGTTTTTGGAGGTAGGAAATGAACCAGTTCAGGGCTGTGGCTGAGGAGTTTATACGTACACTAATTCCCCAGTAACATTTCTGCATCACTCTGACTCCTACGTGAGAAATTTAGATTTTTTCGCGATCAGCGTATGCCCATAATACAAGGAAGCAGGGTAGCCAGAGCGGGCCTCTATATAAGGTATTATCTGCTGCAAAACTCCTTTAATTTAATCTATACTTACTAATGAATGAACAAACGAACGAACGAGCACCACTGAACTGTGACTTCAGGTTTTGCTCTTCTTTTGTTATTGGGGTCGTTCAACACACTACTGGCCGCGCGCGACCCCTTGACGCGCGTTATCGTGGTAACGCTGAGAGCTGGAAGTAGCTTACCGAACGGACAACAAACCCAGCAAAACTCATCACGTTTCGACATGATAGACTACTTACTCAATGGGGAGTTGCCCGTTTGGTCTTGTCGGCCTTGCCTGGGTCTTCCAGTTTATTTTGGGGACACAAAAAAAAGTCTCTACCACAGTCCGGTTGATCAGAGCAGAGAAATCCTCTATTGTAGTGAGACATCCTGGAAACATCCAGACGCGTATCTCCTGGTCTCAAATCCCATTCTGAGCAATAAAGACATTCCTCCTCTGTTAGCATAACTGAGCATCGTCCACGCGAACACCACCAGGTATCATCTGTTCACCCACATTGTCCACACGTACACAACCAGGTATCATCTGCTCGCTGGCGTGCAGCAGTGTCTCTCGTGCGCAAGGGAGTATGCCTAGGTTTGATTTTGAAATTGGTGGGGACACAAAAGTGCTCCAAGGCAGCACTCTTGAAAGTTAGTTTTTTGCATTAGCAATATAATTTCACGTCATGCAGATGTTACAGGTTAAAGTAACAAATGAACGAAAAGGAGGCGTTTTTGAAGAGTTCCCATCATTACTCTCCTGACGATCGATCAAAAAGATGATTGCTAATGCCCATCCCTAGTTGCTTTGCATGAAAAGAGCTTTATAAATACATTTGTTTGATCAGTCAAAGTGCTGACTCTCATGGTTAACACATCCTGCATTATTTAACCTCACCTGTGAGTCTTCAGCCCCTTTTTCAGCTTCTCTTCCTTCAGCTTCTCCTTCTTTCCTATCTCCTCCAGCTTGTCTCCCTTCATCTGGTCCTGCCTCACTTCCTCTACCTCCTCTGGTCTCTCCTCCAGCCTCTCTGCTGTCTGTCACCTTACAAAAATATGTTGATGCATAAAAAAGATTAGGGATAGAACGATAATAGAGTTTGATGGTAAAGTTATTGCCAGAGCAAAAACAGTTTTTACTTTCACACTGTTATTACTGTACGTTTAATTTATTCCCCAAAATATGGATACATAAAATGACCTGATCATCTAGAATATCAGGTTTCATTGCATTTCCAACACAATTTTTATTTTTGTGTTTTTAAAAAGTTGCTCTTTTCTACACAAATACATGAAAATAAGAATAAAAATAACTTTTAAAAAGTGAGTCTCCCTTGGCATATTCTCTTTTAATTCTATATCTGTATTGTTGAACCTCTTCCTTAAGGTAACTTACACTTTGAATCCTAAAGAAGTCTCTTATATCCCGTTTTCTTTTCGACATCCTCAAATCCTATACTGCACACACAACACACACACACACACACACACACACACACACACACACACACACACACACGCAGACATAAAATGTAAATGACACCTGTAAAATCGTCTAGCTGACGTGACCCAGGCAGAACAAATGCCAAACGTGTTGTCAGCTTACACATGCCTCTCATCCTTCTCAAATGGCAGCTGCATGAAGTGCGCAAAAGTAGCGAGACGTTAACAGTCAGGGACGCTAAGCAGTTTTTAGCGCTTTTGGCTTTTAAAGCAGGTGGAGTGACAGTGGGGACAGCCAATCACATGTAAGTTAGCGAGAACTCAGCAGCCAATCAGAGAGCGATATTTAGGTTAGAGGCGGGACTTTTACCTGAGACCGACATTTAACCCATTGTATGCCACAATCATTGACTAAACACTACGGACAGCGGGTTGTATAGATGGGTTTCTGAGCAACGTCACAGACAGGGGCGGAGCTGGACATTGTCATCATCAGGGGCTTAGCCCACAAAAATATTAATCGCTATAAGGGTGATCCAGTACACCAAAAATGTAACAAAGAATTTAATCTACTGGTGTGGTTCCAAAAATTATTCAATATTTGCCTTTATCTATCTAACGTTTAACACGTCCTGCCCATGTTCTTTAATAATCATAACACTACATTGTGTTTTCATTTTAATGTATTAATAGATAACCATTAAAGTTAAAACTCAGTCTTGGTGTCACACATTTTACTCAAAGAACAATACCAGCACACGGCTCAGGACCACACAAGGACTCACTGAGCAGAATTCACAGAACCAGTTCTAAACCAGGACTCAGTCAGGACAGAATATACAAAACCAGGTATAACCAGGACTTTTTTTTTTTTTAAACTGTTTTTAAAAATGCTACCTCACCCAAAGTAAATATGTCCTGAAATATAATCCCATCTTCTTCTTCTTTTTTAAACCTGGTTCTTGTTCCACATCTGTCTTGTTCTCATTCTTGCTTTTATCTTTCCCTCTTTGTACGAACACACAAAGATCAACCAGAGCCACAAAAATATTATTGTGAAAGTTGACACACCAATATATTCCACACAATTATAAGGTTATTTGTACCTTTGTATTGGAGTTAAAACAGGTAAAGGGTCATATCTGCATATAGTGGTGGGCTGAAACCACAATATCACCAGGTAAGGTGTTTTTGCTGTTGCCATTAGTCCAACATTAAACATGACATCATTTAATCTAAACTTCAAAAGAAAGTACACAAACTAGGTAAGTGTGTTCTAAAATGCTCATGCTGGTGTTTTTTCTCTCCTTCTAACATCTCTCTCTTTTTGTCCTTTATTCATACATCAACCAGAGAAAAGTATTATCCAAAGATTTATGACATATATCATTGAAAAATTAACTTTAGTTGTTTTCTCTCACCTTAGCTGTTCTCTCTCTTTTTTTAAAAGGACCTGATGTCCACAGTTGGCAAATCAATAAAAATAGTATATATAGCCTAATGTATACGTTTATTTGTATTCCAAAGTTATTTCAAATTAATTAATAATTTAAGGAAACTTATTGGGCTTACCCCATTACTGTACTTGTTTCATAAACCAATGCTAAACGCAGCATATCACTATTTCAATAATTACTTTCACTTATCTTGTTGAAACAGTCGCATTTGTGCCCACTGCATAGTGACATAATGCCGTCTGACTGTTATAAAGTTACCAGGGAAAAGTAACGGCCACACCATCGTCATTCATGACAGGTTTGTTCACATATAACGCGTGACCACGACCTACCAGATGAACGTTAGATTAACGTCCTCTGATGCTCTGACTCAATGAGCACGCGGGAGCTGCTGCAGGTTGCACTGCGCCATGTACCGGTGAGCTCCTGAGAGGTGAAGTGCCCACACAAGGCGCACGCGGCACACATGGTAAATGGTAAATGGACTGTACTTATATAGCGCTTTTCCAGTCATACTAACCGCTCAAAGCGCTCTACACTACATATCACATCCACCCAGTCACACACACATTCATACCCCGATAGGCACATCGGGAGGCAACTTGGGGTTCAAGGACACTTCGGCATGTGGCGGACACATACGCCACAGGTTTGGACCATACCAAGTTTAGAGAGGGGGGAGCCTCGTAACGACATGCAGCCTCCCCTTTTTATTACGTTTTACACATATTGCAGTTGATGAGAATTATTTAATCAAATCTAGAATAATAAAAAACATAAAAAAGAAAAGTCAAAACAGATCCGGGGCTTTTGAAGAATCATTCCAGGCTTAAGCCCCCTAAGCCGCCCCCCCGCTCCGCCAATGGTCACAGATAGGATGCGCACGCATCCAGGGGGCAAGAATACAGAGGAAAAGCATTATTGAACTATGAGAAGACGTGTGTTTTACATACAAAACTCGACTTTTAATGCAGATTAGGTCAAGATATGACGTGAGAAGTGTCGGGGGAAATATAATGTTTGAGTCCTGGTATTTGTTCGGTTGCAAAAAAATCAAAACATTAATGCATGTGAACAGCTGAAAATGGTGAAAATAGGACAGTAGGCGTGACTGATCTTCGAGAAAACCCTCCCAGATAACTTATTCAGGTTCAGACTATGATTTATTTAGTCTTTCACCATGGTCACATTTAGGATTAAACCACGGCGGAGGAAAATTGTTCCCCGTATTCTAGTGGGAAGACTGTAATAGCAGCATCCCCGCCGCGATCGGCTGCATGACATAAACTGTAAACACTGTGTGTGACAGCCATCCTCTGCTGCTTAGGCACGAACTTACAAAAAAGAAGAATAAACTGATGGTGGAGCCGTTTACGAACGTTCGCGTGGCATAACAACGCATCCCGGAGATTTAGTACGATGGTACGGGGGTCGTAAATCCGATGGCGTTTGAGTTTCTACCGTTAGCTTGCTAGCAGTTAGCTAGTCTGTCTGCTGTCCACCACGATCTCATACACAATAAAGCAGAACGTTACACAAGCAGCAAAACTTACCGACAGCAATGCGTGTTAGTCCCTAACAGCTGGAATCAGCTCCTTTCCAAACGTAGTAATGATGTCATCTTTGCCTGGTTTAATCCCAAACTAGTGAAAGTTGCTCCTGTATGGAGGAGGTGAGGACGTCACCGGAGCTGAACTGAACCTGCTGCAGGCTGCAGATTGTTGTGGCCTCTTTTGGTTTTAACAAAGAGTCTAAACGAAGTTTAAGCCGCTTTCTAACTCAGGTTTTTCAGGCAAATTTCAAATGAGGTCCAACACGAATAACATCCATGTTTTAACAAGAAAAATGCCGTTTCCGGGTGATGACTCCCTTGCCAAGTTATTGTAATGGTGATAGAAATATAACACAGCAACGCAGCGTCGGTATTTTGTTATTCGTCATCAAAATACAGATTTATTCAATATAATTTAAAACACAACGATCTCTGTTAGTTTCGTCGGGTTACTTTACATTTTTATGAATGATATGAGTGCGTGTTTGGCCGTAGACTCCAATACAAAACAGGCTTTTTGCCCCCTAGGTGCGCGCGCAACTGCCAATGTTTGTAAACAGGAAACCCATCTATTGATAGCAACGACAGACGGTAGCGGCGGATTGTTGGTAAGGGGACCTATGGTAGGGACACGTCCCACCCAATTCTATATACGCCCTTGCTCATGCGTATTCTCGCGACAAACAAAAGTTGGAGATAAAAAGAGGTTAAAATGAGCTCATTAAACTTTCCTCCCATCCAACTAGAATCAAAAATTCATTTGCAGATAATAGGCTCGTTCGGATTGACTGCGTCTGTCTATCGTCTGACTTCATGGTCAGACGAGAGCTGCGTGAGTCTCGGGGGCGGATCATAAACGCAGCGCATCTCAGCTGGACAAGTTCGCCAACGTGAAGACTGCAATAACGGAGGATCTCGCGGCATTTGCCTTTATTGAGCTCAAAGTTACTGAACGCTGTGCAGATGTGATCAAGTCTGATTTCAGAGTATTGAAACAGCGTGTTGTTGACGCTGATTGCATGAACTTGTACTGGACTGTAGTAGACAGAATGTTGTTTACCTGTTAAGGTGAAACACAGAGGACAATAATCTGGTAAATGTCCTGGCTCAAATATGAAAACCATAAATGCTTTGCCTTGAAGAATAAATTTAAAACAAATAAGAGAGAATAGAAACTTATTTTTTCTATATGGGGCTGGAAATAAATATTATATATTGTATATTTTTTATTTTATTTTTATTAAGGATTTGGGTAGCCTACTCATGGATAACATAAGGGGGGGGCATGTGGAAAGGTGGATACACACCAATAAGTCCATCAAATCCAAATTATGAAGAGGATTTGTGAAAGTTTTGGTATAACTTATTAAGCTTTATATTTATCTGAGTAGAATAACTTGTGGCTGCAACACGTTTGTGTTCCTCTGTTGCTGCAGTCAGATATCAGCCTATCCAGATATCAGCCTGTCCAGATATCAGCCTGTCCAGATATCAGTCTGTCCAGATATCAGCCTGTCCAGATATCAGCCTGTCCAGATATCAGTCTGTCCAGATATCAGCCTGTCCAGATATCAGCCTGTCCAGATATCAGCCTGTCCAGATATCAGTCTGTTCATAAATCAGCCTGTTCAGGTTTGTGAACATCAGCCTAACTGCAATATGAAACACCAAGGCTGATTTTGTAGCCTGTTTAAAACACCTAAATGGATTTATTACTGGGGGACAGTCCCGTCCAACAATCGGAGCTTGCGTCAGTGAGAGGTGAAACCAATCAGAACCAGGTTCCGGCGGCGGTGGAGGCAGGTCCAAAAGCTGCAGTTGCTGAGGAGGAACTGCACGCTCCGACTGCAGACGGACGGCTCCCGCGATGTTTGATGATCATGTGGTCTGGTCACGTTTTCCGGTGCCGTGCAGGCGCAGTCTGAAGTCGGACAAAGTTTCTAACCAGCATGCAACATTCCAGGACCACAATCCCTCACTTCCAGCCGAGTTGCGCTGCAGATAGACAAAGTCGAACGAGCCTATAGATACCAAGAGGCGACACTCAGCGGTGTTTTTGGAAACACGTGTCCGCCATTGTGGACTGAAACAGACGTCATTCTGGATATATGGATATGAGTGGACACATCTATATTCGCAGTAATAGTAAGTTTTTTTTTTTGTTTTTGTTGGTTTTTTTCTAATCTCAATAATAGTTGTAAGAACCATTTGATGATCTTTGATTATTTTATTTTTAAGTTTAACGAGGAC
Source organism: Atherinomorus stipes (assembly GCA_023101725.1). Classification (NCBI taxonomy): domain Eukaryota; kingdom Metazoa; phylum Chordata; class Actinopteri; order Atheriniformes; family Atherinidae; genus Atherinomorus; species Atherinomorus stipes. The sequence continues at coordinate 11,640 of JALJCO010007348.1, forward strand.
CCCTGCTGGTCTTTTGGTTATATGGTCCTCATGTAAGATGTGGAGCAGTTGAACGGTCACTATTTACCTGATTGTAACAGGTAAGTGGAGAAAATGACTTATTCGAAGTGGTGGATTAGTGCACCTTGTAGACGCCAGCAGCATTATGAATTTTCAATTGCGTTGCATTTAATTAAATATTTTTTGTTTCAAGTGTTTATCCGTGCCTTGGATTACTCATTTGATTTGGAAAGCTTATTGAAAGAAAACTTTCAGCATCTACCTGGAAATGGAATACAAGAAGACATTACAATATTTATGAAAATGATTTATTAGGCCAATATTTTGTAATTTAACTTGTATTATTTTTTATAATAGTTTTATGTAAACATAAAAATGTTTACTTTATTAAAATAAAATGATCAATTTTATAATATAATTATAATATCAGCTACTTTAGCTGTATTATATCTCACGAGGATCAGTGAAGATTGTTGAAAACAGCCTGTCAGGATAGTTTGGAATTGTTTCTGAATAAAACATTAATTCAGTAGAACCGCTGGCGGTGGGAATGGATGTAAGTACCTTCCTCTCAATATTTTTGCTATGTGTTAATGCGTTTTAATGATAATTAAGAAGTTTTAAGCTTTTTAAAATGACGTTGCTGTGTTTTATTAGGTCTGTACAACAGCGATAAACTGCTCACTTCAGTCCAACATGGCGGATGCGCATGGGGGAAATGTTGCAATGGAGCGTTCTATTGAGTGTCGCCTCTTGTTGTAGATACTCTTTGGGCGCAGTCTGAAGTCGGACAAAGTTTCTAACCAGCATGCAAGCCCCTCCTCATACCACAATCCCTCACTTCCAGCCGAGTTGCGCTGCAGATAGCCAAAGTCGAACGAGCCTAATTTAAGGTTTGTGGATGTAAAACACTGGGTTTTGACACCTTTAATGTGATGATTTATTTTAGACGTGTTGTCAGAACAATCTGTCTTCCTCTTGTCTGAGCTGCAGTTTAGTGTCTGATGTTTCTCTGATATTCACCAACTTTTCTCCTTTTACACTTTGTTTCAACATTCATGATTGTCTTACAGTATCTTGACATGTTCTCATATATATTCACAAAAGTTACACAGCTGCACTTACAGAACACGTTTATCATAAAGAACAAAAAACGAACTTTTTCAGGTTACTTGTAATTAATGTCACGTCACTGTAGAGTCACTGTGTGGGTGTGTAACTGTTTGTGTGATAAAGATGCCAAAATCTGTTGTTGACACTTTGTGTTGCTGTAATGCATGAAAAGTGCTCTATAAATAAACTTTTGATTTGATTGTTAACTGCTGTTTATTTCAGTGCTGCTAAGTCATTTTTGGCTTTGTGTTTCACTGTTTTATCCTTGAATGTTGATGTTAAAATAAATCTTTTTCTCTTGAAATCACTGTTAAGAAGGTATTTCACATCTGAAGGGAAAAAATCTGTTGTATATTGAGAATGTAAATATGTTAGTTTGTCTCCATCTAGTGGCGATTACAGTCAGAAACATGAGTCGGCACAGTCACATGACGAAGATATTTAATGATTCATATTTGAAAATAAAGTGATATCAATTTAAAACTCTTTGAACTAAGTTCTACACATCTTTTAAAACAAAATACAACTTATCTTGTGAATATATTGTTTCTGACATTTTCAGGCAATCGGTTCCAACATAAGTGATTGTTTTAATTTTATTCAACCATCAACAACTTTATACAGTACAAATACGTTAATAACAAGATTAGATTAAACTTAATTCATATTTATATGAAGGTTTCCATATGAAGTGAAGTAAATTAATGGATTAATTTTATTGACAGGATTAGTTTTTTTTTCTTTTAGACTAAAACTTTTTCCAGTATTTTTAACTATTTTGTTAAACAATAAACTCACATTTACCCACAATGACACTGAAAGCTGGATAATTCTGATAAAGAACAAATGAAGAAATAATCATACAGTAAATCAGATATGCTGCACCAGATACTTCACAAAACATTATTTCCAACATCACACTTGATTTTTACCTGATGTATTACAGGGTTGTTGTTTTTTTTTTGTGTAAACTGTTTGTTTGGATCTCTGCCGTTTTCCTTCTTGTATTAAAACAAAGAAACTGACAAAAGTTGTTTGATTGTTTCTGAACGAGTGAATGAAAAAAGATCAAAATTAAAATAAACTATAGATTTATGTAATTAAATGATATGAAAAATTTTCGAAGTGATAAGTAAGAAAAACTTGATAAACAACAAATGATGATGGAAAAAGTTTAAATAACTGATTCATTTTTCTGAACATCTCAGAGAAACAACATTTGGACAGATTTTGATATCAGAGGTTTTTGCATCTCGAGATGGACCAACACAGAAATATGGGAAGAGTTTCTCAGTGAAAGTGTCTCTGTGAGTGCAGATGTGAGTCATGTCTTCAGGGTTGTAGAAGGACACCTCCCCCATCATAGTCCAGCTGGACTCTGATCCTCTGGAGACTCTTCTTCACTGAGACAGTCTTCCCAGCACCATTAATGTATTTTCCATCACCGTGC
>JALJCO010007349.1:0-176760 GCA_023101725.1 Atherinomorus stipes
TTTAAGGATATTTTAATACAACCAATGTAAATATTTTTACCATAAAGTTTTAAAAAAGAAATGAGTTGGAAATATCGGTGTATTGGATATCTGTAAAAAAGCCAATATTGAACATCCTGACTTTAAAATGCTTTTCTTTTTCCCACCTGGAATGCTTTTAATAGTTATGTAAAGCACTTTTAATTATGTTCAACATTAAATGTGCTACAAACAAACTTGCTTTTCTGTTCCCTCCCTTTGTCTCTCTCCCCGGTTTATCTTCAGATGACTTCCATGTTGAATCCTCCATCACCCTCTTTTGTCCCTTTTAATCTGAGTGCTTTCAGGTTTTTTTCCTCTTCCATTTGCTACCTCGTTCCCACCTTCCTTCTTTCCTTTGTGTCTTCTTCTCTCCACGTCTACACTGTTGCAAACTATCATGGAGCAAACTGGGGATTAACCTGGACCACAAAGACGCTCCGGAAGGTTGTCTATCTCCTTCCAGAAAAGAATTACAATCTTTGCTGTTTGCTGCAGATAACGAACAACCAGCAGGGAGCATGTGTGTGTGTGCTTCCATGAGTGTGTTTGTGTGGATAAGTCTGCCAAGATGCCGTTTTTGTGCTTTTCTCATCACTTTGCTTTTGTGGGGCCAGACTGACTGGAGATGTTGCCATGTGAAGTTCTGATGATGCTGCAGGAGGGTGTTTAACCTCACAACCCCATCGTCATGAAGGGATCATGTATCAAAGACTCCTCTCAGGCACGGAGTCTTCCCCCACCAGGTATGTGGCGCTGGAGCTGTAGTTCAATTTCATGCCACATCCTCCCTCAGCCTGCCTCATTCTTACAGTTTTATTTACCCGACAGTTTATACAGTCACATTAAGCCGAGGTTGCAGAAAAGTATTGCTGTCAATCTAAATGGACAAAGCTGCAGAGCAACAGCTGCTGAATGGGGAAATGTTCATAACACACCGGCCATTTTATCAAGTCTTCCTGGTCAACAGCTTATTAACACAAATATCTACTTAAATTACATGGCAGCAACTCAATAAAGACGACTTGCTGAAGTTCAAACTGAGCATCAGAATGAGGAAGAAAGGGAATTTAATGGTTGTTGGTCTGAGTATTTACTGGGATTTCCACCACAACCATCTCAAGGTTTTGGTCTGAAGAAGAGAAAATCTCCAGTGAGTAGCAGTTATCTGGACCAGAATGCAGCAGAAGAAGACCACTCCTGTCAGCTAAGAACAGGAAACTGAGGCTACAATTCACACAGACTCACCAGAACTGGACAAAAGAAGATGGAGAAACGTTGCTGGTCTGATGAGTCTCCATTTCAGCTCCACGTTCAGATGCTCGGCTTAGATTTTGCTGGAAACATCATGAAAGCATGGATCCATCCACTCAAAGGCTTCAGGCTGCTGCTGGTGTAATGGTGTGGGGGAGGTTTTCTTGGCACACTCTGGGCCCCTTAGTACCAACGTGGCGGTTTAACCACCACAGCCTACCTGAGTATTGTTGCTGACCATGTTCATCCCTTTATGACCACAGTGAAGCATCTTCTGATGCTGCTTCCAGCAGGATGATGCACCATGTCACAGAACTCACATCATCTCCAACTGCTTTCTGGAACATGACGATGAGCTCACTGGACTCCAACAGCCTCCACAGTCTAACAGAGCAGATTTGGGATGAGGTGGAACGGAAGATTCTCATCATGATGAGGTGAAACGAGATTTTCATCACGATCTGGCGGAACAGGAGATTCTCATCATGGATGTGCAGCAACTGTGTGATGCTATCATTGAATTGAATTGAATTGCTTTTATTGTCATATAACCAGCGTCCCAGTTGCATGAAATGACTTCAAGTACAACCCGTCCAGATTGGACAAACAACAGAAAACAATGCATAACATACAGGACCGGGAAGACTTGAGGATGCGACGGATGCCCGTGCTTCCTTAGTGTCAAAGAAGGAAAATGATTACACGAGGAGAGTTGGGTCGGTGAGCAAAAAAGAGCATGTACACGAGTGCTGCTGAAAATCAGAACTCGGGTACAGGGAAAAAAACACACCATAACAATTAAGCACCATACTCAGACTGACACAACTGAACGACCATGCACATCATGAACCATGAAGGAAGGGGAAGGAGGAGGAGTCCAGAGCCCAGTGGTGGAGAGGACGCAGCTCTGAGTGGGCGCATCCTTCCATCCGCCGCGGTTCCTGGTGGGAGGAGATTAGGAACCAAGGGGAGACATAAGACATGGCGAAGCAGAGGGGGGCAGAGAGTCTGTTTGCATTCCTTCCAAGGCGAGTTGATATGGCCATGGCCAATTTGTGGGAGGCCAGGTGGCAATAGGACTTGTTGTTAGAGACAGGCAGAGTTGTTCTGACTCTACCTTCAGTCCTTCACTGGGCTGTGGCGGTCCAATTCATCCGAATCATGGTTCTCCTCCTTCGATACGAACCGAGAGCTTCTCCGAGGTGTTTTCCATCGCATCCTGCATGCGCTTGATTTCGCACTGGGACTGAGTCTGAGTGTTCAGGGCTCGGAAAATCGCCTGATCAGACAGCTTCGCCATGACTGCCTGCTTCTGCTGTTTCCGATAGATCAGGTACCAACCTACTCCAATCAGCAGGAACCCAGTTATCATAATCACCAATAAGTAGGTATCCTCCACATCCTCGACCGAAAGATTTGAGAGGCATAAGACCCCCCATTTCTTCCAGGAATCCATGGTGTACCCCGTGGGACTGGTTCCGTCTGGACAAGATGCTGCCCCCACACCTTGTCTCATGGTGGAAATTTTTTTTATCCACGTTGTTGAAAGCCCAGCTGACCAAATCCATGGTGTAATTTAGGGTTTAGGAAGAAAAATGCAGAGATGTCATGTCGATATGGAGCAAATCTCTGGGGAATGTTTCCAACAATTGTTGGATCTATGACACCAGGAATGAGGGCAGTTGTAGAGGTAAAATTGGCCAACCTGTTATTGGAAGGTGATCCTGATAAAGTGTCTGGTGAGTGTATAAAATCTTGTTTCCCCGGAGGGTGTAGCCGTATATTGCTGCTCTTCTGAATTACTAACTGTGTGATAAAGTGTTTGCCCCCTTTCTGATTTCTTATTGTTTTGCACGTTTGTCACAGTTATATGTTTCAGATCATCAAACAAATTTAAATGTATAACAAACATGCAAAAAATAAGAAATCAGGAAGGTGGCAAACACCTTTTCACTCAAATGTATGTAATACCTTCCTGTTTTATTAATCAAGGCATTTGTAGGTTTGATAAAAAAGCAAATTGTAAAGGCAATGATAGCACTAGACTGGCTCAGGAGAGACTGTCTACACATCTGTGATTCATCATTTGAGGGACAAATGTGAGACTGTGTTAATAATGTGTTGTTGTGAAATCACACGTTGCTTGTTTGCAGCTCACTGAAAAAAAAGACAAAGGGTCCACAAACAAAGTGAAATCTTATTTTCGATATGTCAAAATAAGACTTCCTGGGGTGATCTTAATTAAACCCAAAGTAATTTGAGTTACATCTAATCTGCATTTACCAACAAAGAAGTTACAGGTAGAGTTTTTTCCCCCCACAGTTTAAACTCTATTTTCCCAGCAGTCCAGTGTTTGTTCTGAAAACATCATGCGGGTATGAAACTATCCAGAGACTAGTTTGTTTTGTTGCATCCATGACCTTCAAATGTGAAGATTTTAAGCTTTAATTGTGAGGTTTCATTATAAGGCCATAATTTATAAAGTCACTGTGGGGGGTCTGGCTCAGCTGTAGGGGGAAAAGTGAAGCTGTGGGATGATTACACAGCAGTGGCCACTCACTAACATGTTCTCGTTTCCTCCCTAGGGTGCTCAGCCCTGGATGAAGAGCAGCACAGTCTGGAGCAGCTGGCTGGGGCCGGTCCAGTCTGGATCAGACTACACAAATTTTGACCCGAAATACGCGTCACAGACAAAACACTAAGGCTGGATTCACATTCGGACAATGTGCTGTGCATTCCAGATGCGGCGTTAGTTTGTTCTGACCTCCATGGTGCAACAGCTCACACTGGGACTATCTCAGACACGGTGCACCCGCATCCAGTCTGGGCCTGACCTCAGTAACCAATCACCACAATGGCCAGAGTCAGTTTGTCCAGTAATGAAAGACAGGAAACAAAGGAGCTGGCTTTAGTTCCGGAAGTAGTGGACTTGTGCATATCGCCCAGCCCAGGGTCACTTTGATAAGGAGGGCTGGATAAATGTCCAGCGGTCCATGGTTAAAAAATAACACTTGAGACCCCCCAAACGATTGACTTCTAACTTGATGTTACCAGTAATGACAGAATTTTAACATAGTTCAGGCAATCGCAAATCTCCAGAAGGCTTTTATTTTGAAATTTCCTGTATGCTTTAAGGCCCATTTGTACTCGACGCAGAAGACAGATATGCAGATGGACGGACAGCTTCGACCGTCATCTGCATCAGTTACGTACGTAATTTGGTGCATTTTCGAGTTGGTCCGTCACTCAACACAGAAGATGGAGCAATACCACCGAAAACCACGGGATCAGTGTTGAGCTGTGTAGCAGATATGTAGGAACAAACCAGAGAAGAAGAACAGGAACCGAAAGAAAACAATGCCGATGCTAAATAGCCCAATAAAAGCAACTGAGAAAGAAGACCCCCAAAAAACAGAGAAGAGCATCTGTAGACATGGATGGAGCTTTTGAGGGGAGGCTGTCAAGTGTGTCTGAAAATAAATAATGTGTAAACTCCATCAAAACAGGGAAATAAATAAGAAATGGAGGAAGGAAGGAAGTAAGAAAAAGGGGGCAAAAGGGCAGAAAAAAAAGAGGACATCGCCATTATCAAAAATAGGGGGAAAAATCGGCCTTTGGACTGCTCCGTGAATGGATTAGGTAGGTAGAAAAGAGAGAGAGAGAGATGCAGATGACAGACAGACAGACAGACAGACAGCGCCCACCTTCATTGTCCCCAAGGGGAAATTCTTGTTCACAGACAGTCAGGACATCCAGATATAGACAAACAAATAAGATTTGCAAGTGGCCTGACTAGCGCTGCGGGTAACTGCAACCACCAGCCAAACCAGCACAGGAGCGCACACAAACTGATGCTATAACATTGTTTACTACGCTGATAAAGTCTTTTTTTTTGCAGTGTCACTTTTTAGTGTCTTTCAGTTGATCTGGATCGTTCGCTGACAGCAGAAGAATCCATAACTATCCCTTACAGTGTTTGAATCATCCACCGCGACCGTCTTCAAAACACCCGCTGTGTTCATGTCCGGTTCATATCTGTTTGCTAGTACATGACACGGTGTGCAACCAAATGTCGGCTGCAACATCACGGCCCCATCCCAAATGAAAAAGTTACATAGTGCAGTTTCTGAGTCTCGGGACGCTGCTGGGCAGTGACGGCTTGAAAATGTGCATTGGAGTGCCCTGGAAATGAGTCAGAAACACATTTTTAAGATGGAAAAGTTACGTTGTGTGTCTTTAAACAGGTTGATAAATTTGTTGCCTCAAGGTCTGTTTGCATGATAGACAGCCCTTAATGCCCTCCTCAAAACCACATTTATCCTTCTTATTCATCATGTTTATGATTATTTACCGACATTAACATTGGGATCAGAGTGATATGAGAAGGTTTACCCGTCACTATCGGCCCACTGGACAGAAAAGGGGATGCTAAGATCCAGTAGCACCAGGTCTGAAAGTTTGTGAGTTCTGTTTACACCCAAGCAGTGGTGATTCTAGGATGAGAGGTTTAATGGTGCTTAGTCTGTGACTAATTATCAAGAGCGAATCTGTGATAGAAGCTGATTTCCAGTTGATCCTGCTTTGTCATCCAGACCTTTGTGCAGGAAACAGTCTTGTGGCGGCTGTAGCTCAGATGGAAGAGCAGTCGTCCTTCAACCGGAGGGTCGGAGGACTGACTCCAGGCTTCCGCAGACTACCTGTATATGCCAAAGTGTACTTGGGCAAGACACTGAACCCCATGTTGCCTCTCGATGTGCCTATCGGGGTATGAATGTGTGTATGACTGTGTGTGTGACTGGGTGAATGTGACATGTAGTGTAAAGCACTTTGACTGGTCAGTATGACTGGAAAAGTGCTTTAAGTAGGGTAGACTGAGTACAGTTGAGACACTTTTCACTCCTCTCATTTCCACGCAAAAATTATACATTAAAAAGGGTCTTGACAGAATATTTTTGGGGCAAAATACATCCTCTATTTGTGCACTAAAAAAAAACCCCAAGAAATAATCTCCATAAGTAATTTATAATTTTCACAATTAATCAAGAACAAGAAGTGTGTTTTAGTCTCTACTGTGCCTTTTGAATAAAAATACTAAGTACAGTTGAGACACCTTTGAAATGGTTGGAGCGCTGATACTGCTAATGCAATAAAATATTAAAAACTTCAATTACAACTTTTTTACACTTTATTAAGTTTCCAATTTAATTTAATTCAACAATTGCATGGGCAAACTTTTTTAAAAATTAAAAAGAACAAATTTTTTCATGGATACTGCAAACACTACAAATATGAACACAATAACAGTGCAACGATAGAATGACAAGTCAGAGTAGCAGACTGTTCAAATGTAAAAAATAAAACTTGGTTTGTTCTTTTGCACAATTATGTCTTAAATCTTAAAATCCTACTGTAGCTATGTCTGAGCTGCTGAACAACATGCAAAGCAATAGCCTTTTTACCACTTCGCACATTTCACTGAATCATATTAAGACCTGACATGCTACGTTGTCATGGAATATATCAGCTTTTAGTGCACAAAATCATGTTTGCAGATATAGAAGTCAACTTTAAAAGTAACATAAAGTGAGTAAGATATTCATTGTGAAAGCGACATGGTAAAATCAAAATCTGACCTGTCAAAAAATACTGTATCTTTTTGAATATCTCTGCCACGGAACGGAATTTTCCCACGCTCAAAAGGATGCTAATGTGCAAGCGCACACCAAGAATCACAGCAAAAGCTTGCTGCATGCGCGAGTAATTGGCGTGTCTCAACTGTACTCAGTCTACAGTCCATTTACCATTTTCCGCCAGAGCTGGAGGATCTGATTCCATGTTGAGACGTCTGTCATGTCAATAATTCCCTCAGCCAGGAACCTTCTGGATAAATCAGTGTTCACTCAACCCTCCATGTTTCTACTGTTTTATTTCCCCCTCTTCTTATTTTCTCTGTGTGTGCGGCTGCCAATCAATCAGCCATCTGACGCTAATCCTCTCGTCGTCCTCACTCCACCAGCCTTCACTCCATTCCCTCTCAGATCAGTCAGCTTTCTGACGGTCGTGACATCTCCTCACTTCTGTAGGTCATTATGTTTGTTGTCATTCCTGACAACCACATGCTTTTTTTCTCAGCATGCTCATCTCAGCTAGATCCTGCAGTCGTCAGCTCTTCTTCATGACTGTTTTCCTTTCAGATATGCCCCTATTTTCCATTGTTACTGCTCCTTTTTAATCAAGATTTTGCCTCCATTTCTCTTCTATTTAAATTTTTCCTTTATCTTCTGATGCTTTCAGTCATTTATCTTTCTTTACTTTTCTGTCTTTTCCCAGGAGACACCTTTAAGAAACTATTATTAAAAAAATAGCAGGAGGTGTTTTTATCCTGTTTCCTTTGAGATCGGAGCAATAAAGCTCTTATCTTTGTTTAGCTGCACAATCTGTGACAGCCTACTGAGACAATAAAGCATTTTGAGATATCTTAAAGTCACTTAAGCTCAGTGTTATTTGCTCTAAATAATAGGCCTATCTCTACATTAACTTTCCTTTTTTGTAGTTCCTGAGTTGTTTGTTTATAACTTCTGATAAAAGTCAGGCAGAGAAAAGCCGTTCAGATGCTTTGTTTCTGTTGCCAGTGAGACCAAATATATTTCAGTTAAGTGGGTTTTTCTCTGGAGGAAAACAGATGCTGAAAACCCACCAGTGCACATTCACTGCATGCGTGCTGCTCTGGATAAGAATGAGGCATTAAATGAAGCAAACAAAGTCATTTTTCCACCTTAACTGTTGACTGCATTAACACTGGTTTGAAGACAACAGGGAGATTATTCTTTGTTCTCTGTGGAGCAACAACACTTGGAGTTTGGCATTAAATGACAACTTCAGCACAAGCTAGGAGAACCGAATCATTCTTAAACAGAAGTAACTCAGATGAAATCCCCCTTGTGGAAACATGTTTGTGACCTTAAAGGTACCGTGTGGAAGAATTACTGACATCTAGTGGTGAAGGTAGATATGAGTTCATACTAAGCACAGTTGTGGATGGACGGTGGCCTTCAGCAGCCAAAATTCTTCCCAACTTAAACATTTTTTCATAAGTGAGTGGAGCAGCCACAGGTACAGCGACAGGTGACTACTTCCTCTATGGTCCCTTTAAGTAGGGATACAGATATCGATATTATCTCATCAGCCTAAATCGATACAACCTGACAATATTACAATAGGGCCGATAATAGGGGTTAATACTGCATTTGACAGGATTGTTGCATGTTTCAGCAAATTCAATTTAAGACTTTTAAGACCTTTATAAGTCAAATTTAAGACCGACATGATGCATTATTAGAAACATCAAATAATCCCAGAAATTCAAAATAGGACTTGATTAACAAAAATGTAATTACACGGGTTGTAATTTATCAGTCTTGATTAATCATATAACAATCTTTGCCCCCAAAAGTAAATCTTTAAAAAAATGGATTTTAATGGACTAATTCAAATAATAAACATAGACGTTAATATTGTTAACTCAAGCGATACTCAAGAAAAAAAAGCTTTTAATTGTAACTGAATTAAATTTTTTTTTTCTAAATTTAAAAGATCCTTCTTAGCCATGTAACCTTTCAGAAAGATGGACAGAATCAACCTCTGATATATTATTCTGCGTATTCTGTTGTCAATGAATAAAAGTAAAAAATTAAGACTTGTCTAGATCAAATTTAAGAGACCTTTTAAGACCTTAAATTTTAAGTTCAGAATTGTGGACATTTTTAGACTTTTTAAGACCCTGCAGGAACCCTGATTTGACCCCAAAATTAATGTAATGGACCCAACAAAAACTCTTTTAAGATAAAAAAAAAAAATAAAGAAAAAGAGAAACAAAGCACTTTAAAATCGATATATGGAAAAGAAAAGGTGCACTTGTAACAACATTAAAAAGAAACATTTAACATGTTATATATTTAAAAAGATAACTGCTGCCTGAATAGATGCCTGTCTGTAAATGATGCCAATTTGCAATCCTAAACTTTGTAAACATCTCACAACCAGTGACACCAGTTAAGAAGTCAGTCGGTTAGGGTGTCTCTGTGTTTTTGTTTTTTTATCATCATGGACCACAGGACGGATATCCAGCCCTCTTATTTTCATTGCGCCATATTGCAATTTTGTCACCTGTTTCTCATTCCATTATCATCATTTATTTATCAGTAATCTCATTTTTTTTTTAGAACTGAAATGAATGAGTCTTTTTGCAGTTTTCTCAGTGACGCCCCATATCGACGACGAAACTAGCATCCATCTTGTATCGTACCTGTGATGTGATTCCCTCCAGCCAGTAAAACACAGTCTTATCTTGACTCTTGTTGTGTCCCTTCCTCTCTTTCTTTTCCTTTCGTTCAAAACACCCGCTGTGTGTTTTATGAAAAAATGGTGCATTATGGGTGCTCTGACTATTTCTTTGAGGAAGAAACTTGATTTTGACACAATGATTAACTGTTTTGGGAGAGATATGAGCTTCTGCAGGTGAACCATGGTGTTGTGCTGAAAAATGCAGTGTTTTTTTGTATGACATGTGTCCATGTCTGGTTCATATCCGTTTGCTAGTGCGTGACGCAGTGCGCAACCAATGGTGCAACCCACAGCATGCAGGGAATACAAAATCTGCTGATAAAACTGGCACAGCACAACTAAAACATGATACTTTGAGTAAACACAGAGCCAGAAACATAAAATGTGCCGTGGCCTGTGAACATTGTAGTTTTTGCATTTATTGTTCAGGTATTTATCAGTAATACAGTGAAAACAAGAAGAAATGTGAATATTTGCTTTGCAGTTTCATTTCAGTGTGCGCCTCTAACGTTCCGGCTGGCACTCCTAAAAGTTTAAGTGAGGGGTCACTGTGGTCCTTGTAGATAAAGTTAGTGTGGAGCCCTGTAGAATCCCCTCTGCTTTCTACTGAGTTTAGAGCATTTCTCCAAAGAAGCTCCCCTCTGACTCTTTAACCTAAATAACCTTAAATCAGTGAAAACGAGCTCACTGCACAGCCGTCTCTACAAGAAGTGCAGGCCATTTGGTCTCTGGCCAGTAAGCAACGCAGCGGGAGATGAATGCAGCAGATGAAATAAGCTCACAGGCTTTCCGTGACTCTAACTGGTCGGTTGCTGTGCAGCTGGATCATTGCGTCACTGGTCAGTGTTTTATTCATGTTCCAGTTTTTCTCCATCGATTAGGCTTATTTCTTGAATCAGAAATGACTTTCTCAAAACAACGTGGACAAATCTCCAAACCATTTGGCAATTGTTGACAACGTATTTGCATTTCTCATTTATTTAATTAAATTGCAAATGTCTTAGTACATGTCTCCATGTTTCATGACATATTTGCAAATGACTGAATGCAGTTAGCCCACATTTAGCACAGTTATCCTACATTTAACACAATTTCCGAGTGAATAGATCTTATTTATCTAAACTGATTGTTGATTCTCGGTCTAACGATTGCTGTCTCTAAGACATATCAGCGTCATTTCATTATAGAAGTCATCACATGCAGAATAGTCTGTTCAACTGTCAAAACTAGTCAAGACCATGATACAGAAAATGAAACGTGTGAAACTCCAGCCTCCTTTACAGCACTACAGGCTGCATACAGATTTCCTACAGTAGCTATATTATGCAGTACACTTTTTTTTTATAGTGACTGTGATGTATGGAAACTATTTCGTGTGTGAATAAAAATGGTTATAATTTCCTTGGCAGTATGAGGTTAATGTGTGATGTCAAACGTTGGAAGCTGCTCTTTCCGTAAAATATTCTTCTTCTTCTTCCTTTTAAACACAACTGTATTCTGTTAGGTAGACAAAAAGAAAAAAACATAGCTCAATGAGCATTGCCAATGAAGAACTGAGCTAAACTGAGAGGTGGACATGAGGGATATTTCCATGGACCTCTGCCATAGCAACAAAATACCTAAACATTTTGGCTTGCAGTGCTTACGCAATGCCACAGGCATGGTGCATTATGGGTGCTCTGACTATTTCTTTGAGGAAGAAACTTGATTTTGACACAATGATGAACTGTTTTGGGAGAGATATGAGCTTCTGCAGGTGAACCATGGTGTTGTGCTGAAAAATGCAGCTTATTTTGGCAAAAGCACCAAGAGTGGTGAGAACGTCTGTTTAGAGAAATGAGACAGAATGATTGAGAAGGATCTGTCCACTTTGGGGGGCTCTGACTATTTGTATGGGAAAGAAATACAGTTATGAAGGATGAATGAACTGTTTTGGGAGAGAAATGAGCTTTTGCAAGTGAGCTGTGGTGTTGTGAGAACTGTAAGACTGTTCAACCAAATGAACTTGGAGTTTTGAGAATGTATTTTCTGATTCGAGAAATGAGCCAAACCAGTGGAGAAAAACTGTAAATGTTGGACTTCATCAAAGTTGCTGAGTTTGAGTTTATTTAAAACAGGGGCAATGCATATTAATGAACAAATACGCACTGTTGCAGCCAACAGCTAATTCCATCTTTTGTCCCTTTGGCAGGTTAAGTCAGCGTCAGAAGACAATAAAATCAATAAAACAAGAGTAACAAGCAGTGAAACAGTTAGCCGTCTTGGCTATGAGCAGTGTAAACAGGAGTAGTAATTATATAGAGAGAAAACATGCCATTGAAAACACAATAGGACAGAAAATACAAAGAAAAGCAAGAACTATGAAAGTTAGAGTGGATCAGGAAGCACACAGGCCAAGGGGTCAGAGGACCAGACCTGTTTTAATAGAGTTTATAAAAGCTAGAATTAAATATCAAAGGGGTGATTAAAGTGCAGCATGCTAAAATGTTGAAGTGTTAAATGCTAAATTATGTTGCAGATTGCACAATATCACAGTCAACATAAAGTGCCATTTTCAGTGCACAATACTCAAAACGTATTACATAAGTTAAATATTGAATTCCAGGTGTGAAAGCATGAACAGAAAATCGGCTTGACTGAAACCATTCTTTCTGAATGGAACCACACAGTCGCCTCTACAACCAGCTCCGTCGATCTGTTTGAGTTTTGTAATAGAAGAGGTGCTTTGCCATGGAAGATTTTATAAATCAAGACAGCATTGGTGTGTTCAAGAGTGTTGTCCCAGTTTGAGCATGTTTATATATATATATATATATATATATATATATATATATCTGACAGTGATGGTATTTTTTTTTTTATCCAATACTTTCAGAGCTTGCCAATTAACTGTATTAATCAGCTTTAGTGCCGTCTTACAGGCTGATGCCTAACTTGTTACGCAATCGGACGTGTGTGCCAAGACCATAGTATCAATTTTGCTGATTCAGTTATATGTTTCTAATAAACTTTAAGTTGGACAAGTTAAACTGCATTTTATTCACAGCATTTTTTATCTGTCATTTATAAAAAAAAACAGTGAGTCAAGAGTGACTAGGTATTTAAACTCTTGTACGACATAAATTGTTTTACCTTGCACAAAAACATTAGGATCACTGTCAGTATTTCCTCTTTTTGAAAAGTACGTACACACAGTCTTGGGTATGTTCAGGCAGAGTTGGGATTTTCTCAAGCCAGTTATACACATTTATCATAGCATCTGTCAGCTCTCGCGCAGCGTTTCTTATCCTTTGAATGGACGTAGAGAACAGCATCATCGGCATACCTTTGGCAGATGACATTAGAAGGACAACTTGGAAGATACGTATTTATAAACAAACTGAAAAGCAGTGGACCTAGCACTGACCCCTGTGGTACCCCAAGATTATTATTGCATGTTGTCAACTTCATGTTCTGTATCCTATCACACTGTGACTTGGATTGAATCATATATATCTGCAAGATCAGAGTACTTGGGGACTTACTGCTTGATGACCAGTAAAGAAAAAACAGTCAGAAAACTGCAGCTAATTTGCTTTTTGACATATTGTAACAACAATTCTGCCTCAGGTTTCTGCCAGTTTCCTACAACAACTAGAAAAGTTGGTTAAGTTGTCAGTAATTGTTTGATTTGTAGACTTGTAGAGAAGTTTAGTGTGGGACTTAAAGAGGCCTGTGGACAGTCTCATCCTAGAGATGACTGTTAGATTTTCCATGGTCAGTTTCCATAGTCCAGAATAAACAGACAATATTTCCTGTGAAGCATTTGTTTTGATCGGCCCGTATACCATAAAGGGAAGACAGAAGGGGAGACACGTGGGAAATTATATGAAGTTTAGTTTATTGTTGTGATTTAGCTTGGGCAACCACAATATATATAGCGTCACTATGTATGATATTAATATGAATATTAATATTTCTATTAATATCAATACTAATACAGCCTCGGAGCACCACCTTACTTATTTGATATGTAATGGAAGCAAGGAAAACCATTAATGTCTTAAATCAACTCTTAGATTGATTTAATGAAGTGATCAGTCTCAGGACGCTTTCATGAGTTCTCGCTTGAAGGGACCTTTCATGATACATCAGAAAAACCACAAACAACGACTAGTTAAGATAATACGGAGTATTTATTAACTAGTCTACAAACTACATGAGATAATGTATGTACAAGATATATACAAGAAATATGTGAGCATGATGATCAACCAAAAGTTATCTTGTGAAAGAAATGTGAGATGGTATGAAAATGAAACATAAATTAATTAAGCCTCAGTTAATTAATAAATGTTCAAAGAAAAAAGAAGGAAGGATTTCTTAATCCAACTAAACAAAGTTAAACTGGGTCTGGTAAACCGTAGGCCTGGATTAATTCACTATCACCAACTTCTTGTGACATCAGATCATATTTCATAGCAAATGATCAGGATTCTCCTCAGAGGTTCCGTCTGACTGAGGTGCTTCACTCACGCCCTGGTTCTGCTGGACTGTTCCTCAAATCGTTTGGAAGACTGTCGGGTGGATGGCCCCCAAAAATCTTCCCGATCTCCTGGAAGTTCGTCCGGCTCTCTGCGGGCTGTCAACTCAGTGGTGGTTCTGGTTCGTCCTCTCTCTCTCATCCGTCTCCCCAGAGACGTGCAGCTTCAGGACTGATGTCACGGGATGGTTGATAGTAAAGATGATTTGGGTTAAAGTCGTCTTCTCTGCATCACCCCTCCCTGAGTGATCCGTGGTTCTGAACTCTGCTGAGTTCAGAGCAGGTGTCGTCTCATTCTTTCCCCATTGTTCCAAGTTTCTTCAGTTCTGCCTTGTTCGTTCTTCTTCTCATCAGATCTCATCAAATCTGATTCTCTCTGTTCAGAGCTTCGCGCTCTGCCTGGCAGTGGAATGTGGCTTGCAGCTTTTCAGCCAATGGGAAGCTGACAGTCAGGTTTCCTCCAATAGTCAGACACATCTCAAATGATCATTTGACTATCAGTTAAGCTTAATGGTTATAAGCATCTGTGAATTCTGAGTGAGGCATGTGTAAAATGGATCAATTATTCAGACATGATGAAATAAAATGAACACAATAAAATAAAATAAAGCAAAGATCTGAATGATATGAATAAAGAAAGACATTGAATAACAAATCAGCTAAACAGATAAAACAGGATTAATCTTGATGATTTAAGATTCCTGTAAAGAAAATACATGTGTTAGACATCATTTGATATGAGGAAGTCCATTTCTAACATAAAAGTGGATTTCAGCAGTTGGGTAAAGTGTCTCTTTCTTCACCTTTATGCAGCAAATCCTGGAATGCATGTGATGTGAATTTAGGGAAGAAACATCTAGTTTCTAATCACCAAAGTATGTCATGTTGCATATCAAAAGAAAAGTCTTCATCATGAGATTAACATGAGCTTACTTTCCTAACAATATAAAACAGTTCTTGGATGTTAAGAACACATAACAAAATTGGCTATACAGAACCAATTTATAGCAGGTCGTAAATACTGGGAAGGAGTATCTCCAAGCTTGGAGGATGGGTTCAAAGTTCAACAATGGCCTTTTGTTTGTTTTGCCAAAATGCAGGTCCTCTCCTGAGTTGCACTCAGGACGTAAATTAGTGATTACTCAGAGAAGGTCCTTCTCTGAGCAAAATTCCTCCTTGGGACGTCTGTTTTACATCCAAATGTGGTCTTTATCAATCAGTATGTGTCCCAAAGTATATTTGGTTAGATGTGTGTATCCTTTTGCTGAGACCTTTGGGCTTGAGATCATTACATTATCAACAAACAAACCAAACCAAAATCACTTAAAACACCAGGCCTCAGGGGCAAGCTAGACCGGGGAATCCCCCGTAAAGGGCGGCCTTGCCAGTTGGCTAGCAGCCTCCAATCAACTACTGTAGCACATTGCCTGCAAAACATAAGAGAAATGAAGTAAAGCAAAAACAAAACGGCCTGAGCCGTCTCACATCTTCTCCTAGAATGGTTTTTACCAAAGTAAAGTCTAGTCGGACATCATGACTAAATCAAAAGGGACATTCTAGTGAGGTGATACTTGCTTAATAAACAGAAACTCGGAACAGACCCTGCTGCTTTCTGGATGGCGAGTTTCCGCTCTCACCTCAAATGAGCGCTGACCTGATTTGTAAACATAATAAATTGAAATTTCAGAACCTTGGATACGCTGCAGCAAAGCATGGCTGATTTATTGCCATATTTATAAGATCTGAGAGCAAAATTCATTCAGAGAGCACTTTCAACCTGGTCCTCCATTCAGAGGACGGA
Organism: Atherinomorus stipes; assembly: GCA_023101725.1. NCBI lineage: Eukaryota > Metazoa > Chordata > Actinopteri > Atheriniformes > Atherinidae > Atherinomorus > Atherinomorus stipes. The sequence goes on from JALJCO010007349.1 coordinate 15,939, forward strand.
GCGTGGAAATGAGGGTGTGAAAAATCCTTTCAGAGTGGGAGCTGCAGGATGGAGAGACTATTTAAGGCTGGATTTGGAGGTTAATTTGTTTTATAAGACGCTGAAAGGCGGAATTAGTTTCAGCTGGGTGAGGAACCCACATCTCACATGACCGAGGAACCTGAGAAAAGATGCTCAGATGTCTCAGAGATGCATGTAATGGTACCAATTCAGTAATTATGCTCAGGTGCTCCCTTCCTTGGTATTTTTGGAATAATAATGAAGCTATTTATTTGTTTCAGCTCCTGTTTGTGTGAAAATAAAACAAGTGTACTCTTTGAGTATTTATTAAAAATATTCAGGATATAAATGTATTTTAATGTCTTCATTCTGTACATTAATGATATTTGGAAAGTCTTTGATACACTGAAATTGATCCTGTTTGCTGATGACACAAACATTCTTTGTACTGGAGATGACTTGCAGCAGATTTTAGGACAAATCACACAGGGACTGCAGAAAGTAAAAAGATGGTTTGATAGAAATAAATTCAAAATCAATGAATTAAAAAAAAACAAAAATAATGTTATTTGGTAATTGGAATACAGACATTGAGATCCGTGTGAAAATAGATGTTATAATTGAAAGGGTTCATGATTATAAATTTCTTGGTGTGATTATAAACCATAAAATCTGCTGGAAGTCACATATTAAGTTTGTTCAGACAAAAATGGCAAGAAATATTGCAGTATTGACTAAATCGAAGCATTTTTTGGATCAAAAATCACAAAATTCTTTACTGTACACTGATTCTGACATATTTTAGTTACTGCATTGAGCTGTGGGGAAACACTTATAAGAGTTCTTTGCAATCACTTGTCATACAAGTGATTGCAAAGAACACATCCTACACGTAGGATGCGAGAGGGAGGAATAATCAGCTGATGTTTCGGTGAGTACTACTGCATAATTAATGTATAAAGTTAGAAATAACTTGCTACCCAGTCATACAAAAAATGTTTTCTAATCGTGAAGGTGGGTGTAATTTAAGGATCACAAATAAATCACAAATAAATATGAAAGTAGAGAACATGGTGGTTGAGTACAGGTGCATGAAGATGAATAAATGCATATATGTAAATTGGTTATGTTTACATGCATATGTTAAAGTAAAAAAATTCGGTATTTTTTGTATATTTATTTTCTCAACTTGTATCCAGTCTTGCAAACTGAATATTAAGAGAATGGAAGATTAAAGGTCAACTTTTAGGACAGATATGATGATAAAAAGGGGCAGGACTAAATAAGTTGTACTTCATCCTGGTCCTTTTAGGACCTTTTGGACTTTATAATTGTTTTTTTTTTCTTCTTTCATTTAATTTGTCATTATTTGTTAATTTGCTGAACAATTTATTTACTTTTTATTTATGTGTTGTCCAAATAAAGAAAGAATAAATCAAACTGGAGGCAGAAGGATGAAGATACCGTAGAGCAGTGGTGCCCGAGTCCAGTCCTCCAGAGCTGCTATCCTGCGCATTTTGGTTGCGTTCCTTCTCCAACACACCTGAATCAAATGATGGCTCGTTGCCAGCTTCTGAAGACGCTGAATGACGTGTGCATGAGGTAATTAGCCATTTGATTCAGGTGTGGTGGAGAGGGTATGTTCTAAGAATTGCAGGATAGTAGCTCTCGATGACTGGACTTGGGCACCCCCGCCGCAAAGGAAGATTCTCTCAGTTTGGGGACGACGAGCTGAAAATCAGTCTCCTTCAGTTCTGAGCCAAGATCCAGGACCTAGAAACAGCTTCTGATCTGATCTCAGAGTCCTGCTACTGTAAGGGGTTAGACTCAGATATATGAATATAAGGACAGGCATTTTACCATTGTTTCTGAAGGGTAGGGGAATGGCGACTGGGGCTATGAGACCTCCCGGATGTCTTGGTTAACATCTGCCGGCTGCATTTGTGGCCATTTGTTGTGCTTGGATGCATCTGTCATGGTCTTGTGGGTTTTCTTTTTCTTGAGCTCAGTTCATGTTAGATTTCTGTTTCATGTCTTTGGTTTCCACTTGAGGCTATCTTCTGCTAAGGTTGAGTGGTCTGGGTTGACTCCAGGCAGTCTGTTTATCAGTCCCTCTACCCACTGATCTGTATCTCCACCTGGGTTTGTTTTTTTGTTGTTTTTAAATTTCGTTTCAGCAGTATCCTGTCTCTGGTGTACTTTTAAAAAGAAGTTCCTCAGATGCCTTGATCCAACATTTGGGTCCTTCCTTCTGTTTTATATTCATGGAGCATGATAGTGTTGCTAAGACAAGTCTAAAGGGAGGTATGGTAATCCAGCTGAGACAAACGGTAAATTCCAGTTCCCTCCTTACCCCTTGGCACTAACCCTTCGTTTTGTGCGTTCATGTGAAGGAGTAGTGGTGTCCTGATTCTGGTTTAGACAAGGGGAATTGTCTAATTGTCTAAGGGCTATCTGTCCCTCGAAACAAAGATTGTCCATGGGCACGCAATAAAATGAGCAGTATATTACCCACAATTTCATGCTAAATACGGGCAAAATGGCGAGGAAATTGGCAGTCAAAGAAATGCACAAATTTGAGTTTTTTTTTGTTTTGTTTTTGTAAATAAAATAAGAAAAATACTATTTTAAGGTCAATTTAAAGACACACAATGGAACTTTTAGCAGTTTTCTCAGTGATGCGCCCCCTATCGACAGCTAAACTAGCATCATACCTGGACTGTGAGCTCATTCCAGCCAGTTAAAGACAGTCTTGTCTTGACTATTGTTCTGTTGCTTCCTCTTTCTTTTCTTGTCTTTCTCCGGTAATGTTTCCTTGCGTTTCTTTGCCGAATCTGACATGATGTGCGTTCAAAACACCCGCCTTGTTCATATCTGGTTCAAATCCGTTTGCTAGTACATGACGCGGTGCGCAACCAATAGTTGGCTGCAACGTTACAGCCACGTCCCAGATGGAAAATGTACATATTGCTGTTTCTGAGCCGCGGGACGCCTCTGGGCGGTGACGGCTCAAAAATGCACATAATGAATGTTGGTGGGCCATCAAAACGAGTCAGAAACACACATTTTTAGGTATAAAAGTTACGCTGCGTGTCTTTAATGTGTTACAGACAGTTTTATTACAAATGTGGAAAAAAAATTGCTAGTTTTGTAACATTATCTGCTCATGCCTATAACGTAGCGTTAAGCTTGAGTCGAAGGCGTCTTCCTTATTTCTGCTGGAGATGGCATTTTATTTATTCATTTTTTTACTGTAGGAAGATGATACTTCACTATAAATCCTGCTGATCTTCATGGGAACCTTCATGGGGGCCTTCATGATTCATTTCAAACAAAGGCCGAGTCATAGGAGAGACATTAGCAGAGTTTTGACAGGTGGTTTCTGATTGCCTGCTAGCTGCCAGAGATGAGAGCGACGTCTCTGTAACCAGCAGTCTCTGCTTTCATAGGACACCTTGTTTGTTGGAGAAATGACCAGCAGCTCTAAAGTGGACACTGATGTTCTCATGCTTTTCTTACATTCCCCTATAATTGTTGGGGTCTGAACTGTGTTTGGTTCTGATGCCGATGCTCGGTAAAGTCTTTCAGCCGAGGTTTTTTGCCTCATGTTGCCATGCTACATGTTAGTATTGACACTTTATTTTTCAAATGCACATTCCCTGGGTTTCTTTTTTCTGTTTTTGACTGTCTATGAACAGATACTGAAAATGGATGCAAAAGCTGTTTCAATTCATTTAGGCTTCTCTTTGTTCAGTTTATAGACAAAAGAGACTTTCATACCCGGGGTTGATCAGACACTGAATTGTGGGACAATAAATAAATAAACCAAAATTGAACAAACCATGACACACCTGTCTGCCGACTGCTAATGTTTAGTTTGAGCTTGTGTCTGTCCCCAGACTGCTGCTCTAAATAAGCCTGCTCTGTTTCAGCCTGCCTTATTAAATCAGATTAAAAACAGCACGACACCTCAGGCCCAAAACGCTGTGCAGGCTCAACGACTACTTCAGCTTTTTCTTATGAGCATTATTATGAGGTGTATTGTCTCAAACACTCAGAGGAAATTTAAGATGATGACAAGTTAAGAATGATTCTCCACGTTTGCCACAGGCAGGACATGAAGCAAATATAGATGCATCTTTTTATTTTTTAAAAAGTGAGGTGTCTGAATACAGCTGAATCCCAAAGATGCTCTAAATGAGGTATTTTTAATGGATCAGGGTTAAAAACATTTCTCAGTTCACACATCATACTGCAGGCAATGCACAGAAAACCTGAAATTTACTGACATCAGCGTGGGCTGTCCGTGACACATGCACGAGTCACGTGCATTTCAGAGTTCAGCAGAGTCTCAGGTCTTGCAGGTGGTGGGAAAACGTTGCTGCTTACACCTTACAGAGACCATGATGATGTGACTGCAGCATAACTCCAGTTAAACTTCTATCCAGAGACATTCACTCAGAATTTGATGGAAACGTCATGAAAGCATGGCTCTGTCCACCATGTGCACTGTACTGCACCATGTCACAAAGATGAAATCATCTCCAACACCCACATGAAACCAACAACAATATATTATTATTAGTAGAAGTTATGTTCGTCCTATTAACAAAGCCTACACTGCTATGATCATTATTGCCACAATTATTACCATTATTTCATAATGTTATTACTGTACTATGGTTCTTATTGCTGTCAGTATTGCTTAGACATTTTCAACTTCATGAGAACTATGTAATGTTACTTTTGGAAGTTACCAGATTTATTTATTTTTTAATTCTGGATGGTTTTTTTTTTTGTAGTTTGTTTTTTTCCTATGTTCCATCAGTAGTATCTAGTCTTGTTTATTTTGTCTACCACATCACCACATACACCAAAAGAAAAAGAAAAAAAAGTGAGAGATAATCTCCAACTGCTGTCTGGAACATGATGATGATGAGTTCACTGGACTCCAGTGGCCTTCACAGGCACCAGATCTCAATCCAACAGAGCAGTTTGGGGATGTGGTGGAATGGAAGATTCTCAACATGGAGGTGGTGAAGCAGCAGATTTTCATCCCGGATTATCATCTTGGATGTGGTGTAACATGAGATTCTCATACATGATCCGTGATGACAATCTTCCTTTCTAACATATCTGCAGTGAAAATCTCCCATTCCATTACATCCGTGATGAGAATCTCTCCCGTTCCACCTCATCATGATGAGAATCTCCTGTTCCACCTCATCATGATGAGAATCTCCTGTTCCACCTCATCCATGATGTGAAACGGGAGATTCTCATCATGGAAATGAAGCAACTGTGTGACGCTATCATATCAATGTGTAGCAAAATATCTGGAGAATGTTTCCAACACCTTTTTGGATCTATGACAGCAAAAACGAAGGCAATTCTGGAGGAAAAAGGCTTCAACGTGGTCGCTTACTAGAAGATGCATCTGATAAGGTGTCCGGAGTTTATCTGTGGCTCAAATTGTTTCTCCTCTTAGTTGTCAAACAAAACCATGGCAGCTCTCCTGTTTAAGACCTCAGGTGTAGCAGAATAAGGAGTTGCAACAATGAAGATCATCCTTCAGGTTAATCCCACAAATCTCAGCCTATCAGATTATTCTGATGTAGCTACAATCAAGTATGTGAAGTAAACACTGGGTATGATCATTATCTGTAAAATGCTCCGGTAGAGGCAACCTTCAGATGGAAATCTTAATTACTTATAAATCTTATTAACTTCTTCTCTCTTTCTCCTTCAGGTCTCACCACCTCTGACAGGAAATGTTGAGGCTCAACACAAACAAACAAAAGAAACAAGCAGCTTTTCTTATGCCAGCATAATTTTCACTACATTACCACTTTATCCTTGAAGTCTGTGAAAGAAAAATGTTTTTCTCAGAGTCGTACACCAGATACCTGACATGTAAAGCTTCATCATCTTTCCTGTAGAGATGATAATTATTAATGTGCATATGTGCGAGTCTGAATATGGTGTGGATCTGTCCTGGGTGACTCTCTGTGGGTTTATCATGTACACGTGGAAGTGTGAGTGAACCATGAGTAAACTCATTTGACATGACCTGTACAGTGAGTGGACATCATCCATGCTCTTCCTCCCCTCCTGTTTGCAGTTCAGGCTGCTGCACATAAATCATAGATGGAGTGTTCGGTCTCGTATCTGTCGCTCCACTGAGGGGCTGCCCCACACAAACACACAGACACACTCTTTCTTCTTGCCTCTGCAGTATAAATTATTCACGCTGATATTAGAGAAAGGTCCTCCTTAGAGGTGTGTGGCTGCATTTATACCTCAGCTGCTCTCACATCAATATGTGATTCCCTGGCTGTGGTGCTTCTTTTCTTTTCCATTTTTCTTTGTCCTGACACCTAAAATCACTTTTATTGTAATATATTTCAATGAGTCATCTTATTCCTTCTATTTTCAGCCTTATAAATGACACTTTTTGGGTGTAAACTAGGGCTGAAAGATATATCGTTATCGTATCTATATCGAGATATGGACATTTAAGATATTAATATTGCAAAAGCAACTATATAAAAGATATAGATTTCCCCTGCGCTTGTCCTGCATATAAAGCTCTGGAAGTCACAAACAAAACTGCACTTTCCACCAAAGTGCTTGGTTTTTAACGAACCCGTAGTCATATCGCATCGTATCGATATTGAGATTTCTGGCATGTATATCGAGATATGAAATTTTGTCCATATCGTTCAGCCCTAGTGTAAACTGTGTTAGTTTACTGTTTTGTGTTCAAACTGCCTCCCCAGAGATGATAAAGATACCTTAAACCTGAAAGTATAACATCCTTTTTTTCATCCTGGACCTTATTTCTACGGCAGCAGAAAAAGCGTCCGCCTCCGTTGAGAGCAGGAATGGGAATTGTACTCCTAGAAATAAAGTCCAGGTTGGAAAAAGTAAAATTATCTTTGAAATCTTGAATGTCAGGTTTGTTTTTGTGTTTCCACAATGGTTTATCTATTACAAACACTACAACCAGAAAAAAATTTCATTTAAGTCAATATTTTCACAGATTTTTTTCCCCTTGAATAGAACTCCAAATTATTAAATGAAATCATGTTTAAATGCTGAAAATTATGTGATTAAAAACGTTAATAAATGGCCTTGTTACATGCAAAACTGAATATTCAAAAGTAATGTAAACCTTTAGATTAAAAGTAGGGATGTTTTATTTTTTATTTTTTTACCCATATGCAATAAACCGATATTGTCCTACTATTAATTTCCAATATCCGATATCAACCGATACCATTCTACGTGCTCACGCGATATATAACCAAACTCAAACACATCCCGGGACATGGGAATAATCCGAAATCGGAGGGGGAAATTGATTCCAGTGAAATTCAAATAACAACCAATGCAGATGATTCACCTTAAGAAAAAAAGAGAAAAAATATTGTTTGCTCTTGGTTAAATGACAGTTAGCCATGTGAAATGTTTTTTACCTAACCAAGCCAACGAGTCCAACATTTCATATTACTTTCTGTCTGCTCTGCTGCATCTTACCTACAGAGGACGTTCATCAGAAATCCATGTGTTCACACATTTTTGGACCCCCCTATCTCCCCCTTTCATCCATCTCTCCCATCCAGTATCCGTATTCATGATTTCTCAGCTCTTGCACAGCTGGGACTGCCGTGGGTTTGATCCTCTCTATGGCACCCAAGGGATCCTGAACTCAAGTCTTTGTAGTCTGCCTTTTCTAACTGGGATCACTGTCCCCCCACAAAGCCTAACCTAGGAGGTGTCAGAGTCGGTGTTGGACAACATGTTGGATCCATTATTCACATGTTTGACAAAGTGGAATCACTCTGAATAATGACTGTGCGCATGACAGACAGGTGGGAAGCTAAAAGATATGCTGGCAACTTTAAAAAAAAACTGTTATGTAGGAATATTGTCTTAAGAAATTACTTTACATATTGACTCTTTAGAATGGCTAGTATTGGCAAACCATCACAGCAAATAAAGTCATAAGGTTTTTCAAGGCTGCCTGCTGCAGAATTTTTACCCCTCTTTTTACTTGCAGTTACTTTTGGATACTTGTAAATTATTGGGAGTCATACATTTTTTCATTGAAACTACAACATTTTGTAGTTCTTTTACCTTCAGCGCTGTGTGTGTGTGTATGTGGCTTACACAGTACTGACGCCTGACACAGTCTGTGTTTAGCACTCAACTAACTAGCTTGGAAAGGTGCTAACGCTAGGCTTATAGCAACAAGATGCCTTCCCTCTCCACAGTCGACTACTGTGACGGCCCCATTAGGTGTGGCCTGTCATCAGAGCACCTGCTCTGGGTGGCTGGTCATTTAAAAGCTCAGATGACTAACTTTCTGCCCCTCTCTGCTTCCCTCCGCAGCCTGGTTTGTACATGTACTGATTTGCATCCACATTACACCGCTGATTGTTCACTTATATATATTTTGCACGCACTTAATTTCCTTTAATAAATTATTTAGAAAAGTCGCCATTGTCGCCTTCCCTCTTTTTTGTCACGGCTTGCCTCGCTGGTCGTGACAAATTGGGGGCTCGTCCGTTTTGTTTGTTGTCGGCGTGTTGTGGTTTCGCCTTCCTTTGATCTTTGTAGGTGGTCGGTGCGGCCTGTGTTTGTTCGGTGCGCCGCCTGTCCTTTGTTCTTTGCGCATGGTGGTGCGTCTTTTTGGTCGGTGAGGGACGGTGTTTGGCTGACTGTTTTTGTTGTTTTGTTGGTGTTTTGCTGCGGGGAGTCTGGAGGTGTTTGGTCTCGGCTCGGTGCGTCGCTTTGTCGGGAGGATCCAGTGGGTTTTGGTCGGGTGTGTTTGGTGCGTGGTGTGGGGCGTCCCTGGTAGGTTTGGCGGCGTTTCCCTTTGGATTCGTTGCGCTTTGGGGGGTAGTGTTGCGGCCGCGTGGGTAAAGCCACAGCTTGGGGGCACATCCGTGGATTCAGGGGGGGTTGCTAGCGTGCTACTCGCCTTTTTCCTGTCCAGCGGGCTTCAGTGCGTAATTACCTCCCACAGAGCCGCATGAAGACTAGGGGGAAGCTTAGTTTAGTGTTTGGTTCAGGCAGTTAGTGGGACTGCTTCATACTGCGTGTTTGGTTTCTTTTGGTGTACCCGACTTGTTTCTGGGTCCGGTTCTGGTCCGGTTTTTGTGAAGTCTTGGTGTGCGATTGTGGACTGGTTTGGTTATGGCGGATGTCGAGGCGTTTATTGCTGCTCCATCTGATTATGTTTTGAATAAACTGAAGAAGGCGCAGTTGTTGAAGTTAGCGGAGCATTATGAGGTTGATGTGTCAGATAAACCGCTGAAGGAGAGCATTAAGGCTGTGTTGCGACGGGAGCTGGTGGAGTTGGAAGTTTTGCCTGCAGTTCAGGAGGAGGGGACAGAGGAGTCTGTCTCAATGTCTGGTGGCTTGTCTGTTTCTGAGCAGGGTTTAACATTTGAGCAACGGAAAGAGTTGTTGTTGTTGCAGTTGGAACATGACAGAGCTGTACAGGAGTCAAAAATTAAGGAACGGCTTGAGCTTGAGCATTTACACACACAGGTGGAGAAAGACAAGTTGGAGTTGGAAGCGCTGCGTCTGACCTCGGCTAAACGTGATGATGCGGAGCTGTCAGGGAATGGACGTGAGCGTCCGCTTACTACTGACAACTTGCGTTGGTTGCCTCAGTTCAATGAGAGAGACCCTGACTCTTTTTTTGTGTTGTTTGAGCGGGTTGGCAACATTAAAAAGTGGTCTGAGGATGAACGTGCATTGATGCTTCCGTGCGTGCTTACTGGAAAAGCGCAGGAGGCGTATTCCACTTTGTCCAGCACTGACAGTCTTATTTATGGTAAGATCAAGTCAGCTGTGTTGAAAGCCTATGAATTGGTTCCTGAGGCCTATCGGCAGCGTTTTAGGACTTGGGAAAAGAAAGGTGGACAGACGTATGTTGAGTTTGCGAGGGATCTGTCATTACACTTTAAGCGCTGGTTATCGGCATCCGATGTTACCAACTTTGAGGATTTATGTAACCTAATCGTGTTGGAGCAGTTTCAGGATGATCTGCCTGAGCGGGTTGCTACTTATGTTAAGGAGCAAAAAGCAACTACTGTTGAGGATGCGACTGTTTCCGCGGATGAGTTTACTCTCATCCATAAAACCAGGTTTGGGGGACGGGGTTCTCCTAAACGCAGTGCGGCTGTGCGCGACAGATCGGATGGTACGTGTAAGTTTGTTCCAGCTAAACTGGACTCTAATCTTATGGCTGCAGACCGTAGTAGAATGTGTCATTATTGTCGTGGTTTGGGACATTGGAAAGGTGAGTGTCCAGTGCTGAAGGCGCGACGTGGGGCGGAACGACGTGACATTAAGCCGGCGGCACTTGCAGCTCCTGTCTGTGAACGCGTTTCTGACGCAAATGTGTCCTCAGTGTGTAGTTCTGGTGTGTTGGCTGCCTATGCTCCATTCATTAGGAACGGATTTGTTTCACTGGTGGGTAGCAACACCAAAGTTCCCATTAAAATCCTGCGGGACACTGGAGCTTTTGATTCGTACTTGTTGGACTCTGTGTTACCGTTGACTACTGATTCTGATACTGGGGAACGCATCCTATGTCGGGGCATGGGTTTAACGATTTTACCCATCCCAGTGCATCAGGTACACTTGGACTGTGATCTGGTACGGGGTAATGTGTCTGTTGGTGTGCGCCCTGGCCTACCAGTTGAGGGCATACATCTTATTCTGGGCAACGGTTTGGCGGGTAGCCGTGTTTGGTCAGATTTTTCCTCTTCTGTGCACGGTCGAGTTGAGCCAGATGGTCCTTGTGGTGATCTGAACGAGGAATGGATACTTTCTGGTGCGCATGTGGTTTCTGTTTCGTCCTCAGGTGACTGTTCTTCAGCCTGTGTGGTCACTCGCGCAGCCAGCAGGGCGGCTGCGACGGTGACGTCATCTTCTCAGGACGACCTGTCAGTGACCAGGTTGGATCTGTCAGATTTCCCACTTAATGTGTCACGTGATTATCTGCGGCGTGAGCAGCGCAGTGATGTCACTTTGAAGAGTTTATTTGAAGGTGCGGTGTCATACTCTGACATTAGGAGTGCTGCATGCGGTTATTTTGTGCATGATGACCTGTTGTTCAGGAAATGGGTTCCTGTTGACAATGAGTCTGTGGGGGTTCCGGTGTTTCAGCTGTTGATCCCCAGGGCTTTTCGTGCGATGGTGATGAAAACTGCGCATGACGATGGTGGACATTTGGGTGTTAAGAAAACGTATTATAGCATCCTTAAACACTACTTTTGGCCTCGTATGAAGCGCGATGTGTCTGCTTATATTAAAACATGTCATGTTTGTCAGTTGACCGGCAAGCCGAACCAGAACAGTTATGTTGCCCCCTTACAACCCATTCCTGTGGTCTATGACCCTTTTGAACATCTGATCGTGGACTGTGTTGGTCCGTTGCCCGCTTCCGCGTCTGGGTGCAAGTATTTGCTCACGGTGATATGCTTAAGCACCCGATACCCTGCCGCTTATCCGTTGCGCTCGATCACCACTAAGGCTGTGGTCAAGGCGTTGACACAGTTCATTTCGGTTTTTGGTGTTCCACGGGTCATCCAAACCGATCAGGGGTCTAACTTTTCAGCTCACATGTTTGCACATGTTTTGAAGCTTTTGCGTGTGGATCATCGTCAGTCCTCTGCTTACCATCCCCAGAGCCAGGGAGCTTTAGAGCGGTTCCATCAAACTCTTAAGTCTCTTCTGCGGGCTTATTGTACAGAGTTGGACAGGGACTGGGAGGAGGGACTACCGTGGATGTTACTGGCAGCGAGGGAGGCTGTGCAGGAAAGCACGGGTTTTAGCCCAAATGAGCTCGTTTTTGGTCACTCTGTTAGGGGTCCTCTGGCTGTTCTGAAGGATGGGTGGGTGCGGGGAGAGCCACCACAGAATTTGGTTGATTACGTGAATGGGTTCAAGCGACAGTTGTTTGTGGCCTGCAACTTGGCTAAGGAACGGCTTAGTGTGGCTCAATGTAAAATGAAACGTCTTTATGACCGTAAGGCTGGGCACCGTGGCTTTGAGCCAGGTGATCAGTTACTTGCTCTGTTGCCTGTTGTGGATTCCCCTTTCCAAGCACGGTACACTGGTCCATTTGTGGTTGCTGAAAAGCTATCAGATGTCAATTTTATGATCAAAACTCCGGGGCGCAGAAAATCAAGGCAGTTTTGCCATGTTAATCTCCTGAGACCCTATTATCCACGTATGTCTGACCCGGATGTTCGTCCCGCTCTAGCCATCTGTCCAGACACTGAGTCTGATGGAGTGCCTGACCCTGATGAGGGGCTACTTTGCGGTCGGCTCAATAATTCCACAGTACTCCAGAACCTGGATAAGCTGTTGTTCCATCTTCCTTGTTCACAGCGTGATGAGCTGACTGGGCTTTTACGTGGTTATCTTTGTTTGTTCGGAGATGTACCCTCATGTGCAACTTGGGTGGAACATGATATTGATATCGGGGATGCGCCCCCGACTAAACAGCCCTTTTATCGTATGGCCCCTGCAAAACGGGCTCTGTTGGAGCGGTAGGTTGGCTATATGCTTCAGAACGGGATCGCCAGACCCTCCTCGTCTAGCTGGGCTTCTCCGTGCATTTTGATACCTAAGCCGGATGGCACTACCCGGTTCTGCACGGATTTTCGGAGGGTAAACGGGGTGACCAAGGCTGACTCTTTTCCATTACCGCGGGTCGATGATTGCATCGATCAGGTGGGATCCGCCAAATTTGTTAGCAAATTTGATTTGCTAAAGGGATATTGGCAGGTTCCGTTGTCCCAGCGCGCACAAGAAATAGCCTCTTTTGTTACACCTTCTGGTCTCTATTCATATAAAGTCATGCCGTTTGGGCTGAGAAATGCTCCGGCAACATTCCAACGACTGATGAACAGAGTGATAGATGGCTTGGAGGGCTGTGCGGTGTATTTGGATGATTTGGTGGTTTACAGTGACACTTGGCATTCCCATCTCCTGCGTATCCGTGCGTTGTGTGACAGGCTGGCAGAGGCACAACTCACTATCAACCTGGCCAAGTGTGAATTCGCTCGGGCCACCATTACCTATCTTGGCCGTGTTGTTGGCCAAGGTGAGGTAAAGCCAGTTAACGCGTAGGTGGAGGCAATTGCAGGTTTTCCTCAGCCCACCACTAAGAAAAGAGCTTCAGCGTTTTTTGGGCCTTGCTGGTTACTATCGGGGGTTCTGTCGAAACTTTTCCACTGTTGTATTTCCCCTGTCCGAGTGGTTGAAGGCGAAGGCCACGTTTGTTTGGACCTCGGCCTGTCAGCAGGCCTTTGATAATATAAAGACTTTATTGTGTTCGCACCCTGTGTTGAGGGCTCCATGTTTTGATCGGCCTTTTGAACTTCAGGTGGATGCCAGCGAGGTTGGGGCCGGTGCGGTTCTTTTGCAGAGGGATGTCCAAGGTTTGGTAAGGCCAGTTTGCTTCTTCTCTTAGAAATTTAATGGTTATCAGCAGAATTATTCTGTTATAGAGAAGGAAGCTCTGGCTTTGGTCTGGGCTCTCCAACATTTTGAGGTCTATGTTAGTGCTTCAACTCCTTTGGTGGTTTTTACTGACCATAATCCTCTAACGTTTTTGAGGTCTCTGAAGTGTCCAAATCAGAGGTTGATGAGGTGGGCCCTGTTTTTGCAGGGGTATGAGCTGGATATACGGCATATTCGAGGAGCTGAGAACGTTATGGCTGACGCCTTATAACGTGCTCCTGTCTGATGCTGTCGTTGTGGGTCCTTTACTTTGGTACTGTATTGTGATATTATAATGTTGGTTCTATCTGGTTGCTTAAATGTGCTTCTCAGGTACCGGGGTTGCTGTGGCCACGCGGACCCTTCATTACCATCACAGCAGTGGATTTGTTGCTGGACCTGCCTTATGCTGTATTGGGTTTGTCTTGAGGGATTTTTTTTTGTGGGTATCGTCCTTTTATGGGGGAGGGTGTGACGGCCCCATTAGGTGTGGCCTGTCATCAGAGCACCTGCTCTGGGTGGCTGGTCATTTAAAAGCTCAGATGACTAACTTTCTGCCCCTCTCTGCTTCCCTCCGCAGCCTGGTTTGTACATGTACTGATTTGCATCCACATTACACCGCTGATTGTTCACTTATATATATTTTGCATGCACTTAATTTCCTTTAATAAATTATTTAGAAAAGTCGCCATTGTCGCCTTCCCTCTTTTTGTCACGGCTTGCCTCGCTGGTCGTGACACTACCAAGACCTCCTACAGAAGATAACAGCACTGGAGATCAAAGTTCATTGCATAGAAGTTAATGTGGAGGTAATTGGACTGTGTGAAAGTAAAACAACTTTGCCAGCAGCCCAAAACAATGGAGACGTGCAAGCTAACACAAGGCTAAAAGGCAAAGATAACACAACACAGAAAAAGGCTGCCTCTGTGAGTAACAACAAATCATCGAGTGATAATCCTCCCTGGAACCGTCTCGGTGCAAAGCCAAAAAGTAAATCATGTCTCCTGGAAAAGGGAGGACGTGAGGCAGATCGGGCTAACGTCCGTAATGAGGCAGACTGGCCTCCACCTACAGCAACCAGGGACAAGAAGGTTAGCCACAGACCTCCAAAACAACCGAATGTTAAACTGCAGAACAGATTTGCTGCACTGTCAGAGGACCCTGGATCTCTATCTGACGACTATACATCCAAAAGCAGCAGGGTGAAGACCAATCACCAATCAGAAAGTAAGAGGCCGAAGAGAAAGCTGAGGAAGCTGAAGGCTGGGCCTGAAACTCTGATTATGGGCGATTCCACTGTGACGGACGTTCAGTGGCTGTGTGGAAAGAACACCAAAGTGTTCTGTTGTTTGGTCAGACACAAACATTTTAATAAATTGCACATGGATCCAGTCGTAAGATCATTTTTATGATAAGATGTGCGCTCATTTCCACGCCAGATTGACCACTGAATTTTTTCAGCTTAAAATGGCATCAAGCCTGATCGCTGCTGGTTAAGCAACAAATGTTACAATCTTTCGGCAGAGACCGATTTAGGGCTGATGGCCTCAATCTCAACAAATGGGGTGAAAATGCTCGCCTCCAACATATTTCACTTCCTGCGTCATCCCTCTGTGCTCAATACCAACAATTAGATACACCAAGTTTTATCTCAAAAGGAAGGCCAAACAGAGGAGGAGCCCCCCCCCCTGCCTGAGAACCTAACTGAGAGGCAAGAGGGAGGATCTTTATTCCCCTTAACAGCACATCCAACCAGGATGGTGGACCTTCTTGTCACCCCCAAACCTCTGACAGACCATCGTCTCCCCAACGTTCCCTCTCCTCCTCCCACCTGAAATTCACTAAGGAGATGTCTGGCTCAGACCTACGCCAAAGCCAAACGCCTTTTTATAAGCCAAACGCCTTTTTATCCGCCATACACCCCCTACCAGAACGATCATAGGTAGTGTAGCCACCTCAGCCCCCCTTTTACTGCTTTATCACTTCACCTGCTCCACACTCAGTCTCCACAGTCTGATGAGGGAGGGTTCCGGGCTGCGAGGTTAGCAGTCATTAACTTTCCCAGAACAAGCTGGGACCCTGTTTAGAAGGTTTTACTATCCCTGTCCTGATACGTAACAGAAGAAGAAATGTAGCTCCGTCAGAACACAGAGAGCTCCACTCTATAAGGGTTTTATCAAAAGTAAACATACAGCCTGTTCCAAAACATGATATTCTGAGAACGCTGAAGTTAGCTTTACTAAATGTTTGATCTCTAGCATCAAATCATTTCTAATCAATGATTTTATCACTGAACATAGCCTTGACTTTATGTTTTTAACTGAGACTTGGTTACATGAAAACTGTCATTCAGCTCTTATTGAGGCCACGCCCCCTAACTTCAGTTTCATCAGTGAAGCCAGAGTGAACAGGAGAGGTGGGGGGGTCGCTATCTTATTTCGGGACTCATTCCAGTGTAAACAGTTATCTCTTGGGGATTTCCCTTCTTTTTTTTTTTCCAAAATATTTTTATTGAACAAATGAAATACCTTCAGTGGAAGATGCAATACACAATTTTTCCTTTGAATATACAAACACAAATACGAATGTACATGGGCAAATACCTGTTAATACATAAACACACATACACATACATACAAACATGTCTGCACATATGAACATACATATTCAAACAAACCAACAAAAAAAAAAAAGACAACTCCCACCCCCCACCCCCACCCCAGCTCAGCATAACCAACTATAAAAAAGATCAATGGTTGTACATGTAATTTGTAGACAGACAAGCACACCTTCAGATTGGCATAGACTTTAAATCTGTAAAATAGGAAATAAAAGGTTGCCATTTGCAGAAAAAAATTATTGGTACATCCTCGTAGTGTGTATTTAATTTTCTCAAGTTTCAGAAAAAACATAGTGTCTTTAAGCCACTGGGAGATGGAAGGATATTCAGAGGACTTCCAGTGTAGCAGTAAGGAACGTCTTGCTAGTAATGATGTGAAAGCTATAATATCTCTTTGTTTAGAGTTAAGTACAAGAGAGGTGTCAGGAATCCCAAATATAGCAATCCGTGGGCAGGGCTTCAGATTTACTTCAAGAACAGTGGAAATAACAGTGAAATAACCAGTCCAAAACCCATACAAGTTAGGGCAGAGAAAAAACATATGACTAAGGTGGCAGGGAGAGCCATGACACTTGTCGCACTTATCTTCGATATCTGAAAATATCTTAGAGAGTCTGGACTTAGAAAAGTGGACCCTATGCAGCACTTTAAACTGAATAAGTCCAAGACGAGCACAAGAGGTGGTGGACCGTATCCTTACTATAGCTTGTTGCCAGAAATCTTCACTTAACTGTATTCCCAGCTCCCTTTCCCATGCAATCTTAGACTTAAAGCAGCACCGATTATCTAAATCAAGTATGGAGTCATATATACTTGAGATCATTCCTCTATGAAGTGGGTTATGTGAAAGCAAACTTTCCCAGGGCTGCGCAGGAGGTATAGAAGGGAAATTAGAAAAGCACTTGGAGACAAAATTACGAACTTGAAAATAACGAAATAGATGAGAGAAAGGCAGACCATACCTAGATGACAGGTTGGCAAAATTA
Source organism: Atherinomorus stipes (assembly GCA_023101725.1). Lineage (NCBI taxonomy): Eukaryota > Metazoa > Chordata > Actinopteri > Atheriniformes > Atherinidae > Atherinomorus > Atherinomorus stipes. The sequence continues at coordinate 33,075 of JALJCO010007349.1, forward strand.
TCAAAAACATCGTTTACATACAATTTTTTAATATTTACAATACCTCTCCCTTGCCATGTTGAAAATATCGGATCTGAACATGAGGGAGGAAAGAGATGATTGTTACTCACGGGACCAATGAAGATGCTGTTACAAATTTAAAATGCTGCCTAAATTGGTACCAAAACTTAAGTGTGTTCAGAACCACTAAATTATCAGTATAAACAGAAGGGTTTGTGGGCAAAGAAGAATAGAGTAAAGCTGATATAGAAGATCCTTTACAAGAGGATAATTCCAATTTGCACCATGAAGAACTAGGGGACTTTAACCAAAAGCAAAGTTTATGAATGTGAGCTGCCCAATAATAAGACTGAAAATCGGGTAAAGCAAGTCCACCACTAAGTCTGTTTTTCTGCAACAAGGATTTACGAACCCTTGGTGATTTCCCCCCAGATAAAGGAGCAAATAATCTTATCTAAAGAATCAAAAAAACTTTTTGGTAGAAAAAAAGGAATTGATTGAAATAAGAAAATAAACTTTGGCAATATATTCATTTTGACAGCATTAATCCTACCAATTAATGAAAGTGGGAGGTTAGCCCATCTTTGAATATCAGATGTAATCGTAGCCATTAAGGGGTTGAAATTAGCTGATGCAAGGGTAGATAAGGAACGTGTAACATTAATACCAAGATATTTAAATCCGGACAGACTGAATCGGAAAGGTAGATCTGACTGTTTAAGATTGCATGCAGCATTGTTAACAGGAAAACACTCACTTTTATCCAAGTTTAACTTATAACCTGAAAAGGAACTGAATTTCTCTAGAATATCTAAAATAGCAGGAATAGAAATATTAGGATCTGTTACATACAGCAACAAATCATCAGCATATAAGGATAATTTGTGTTCCATACCATTCCGGGTAATTCCATTAAACAGGGGCGAAGATCTTAAAATAATAGCTAGGGGCTCAATAGCAATGGCGAAGAGCAATGGCGATAGAGGGCAGCCTTGCCGAGTTCCACGTTTAAGAATAAAATAATCAGAATATGAGTCATTTGTATGGACCCTGGCTTTAGGGGATGAATAGAGCAGGCGAATCCAAGAAATTAGTCTATCACCGAAACCGAACTTTTTTAAAACCGCAAACAGGTATTCCCACTCTATTCTTTCGAATGCCTTTTGGGCATCTAAAGAAATTACAATTTCTGGCGACAGAGATGGATACTTAGAATAGATTATATTAAAAAGTGTACGGGTATTAAAGAACAACTGACGTCCCTTTATAAAACCATTTTGCTCTTCAGATATAATATAAGGAAGCACGTTCTCTAGCCGAGATGCGATAATTTTAGCTAACACCTTTACATCAGCATTGAGTAGAGATAATGGTCTGTAGGAACCACAGGAGGTGGGATCTTTGTCCTTCTTAAGAAGGAGAGATATTGTTGCCTGTGACAGAGTTAGTGGCAAAGAACCACGTTCCAGGGATTCATTAAATACTTACAGAAGTAGTGGCGACAACTTCACTGTAAACTTTTTGAAAAACTCAATTGGAAACCCATCTGGACCAGGGGCTTTATTAGATTGCATGGCCTTAATCGAATTTGTTACCTCTTCAAGGGAGAGTAGAGAGTCTAATTGTTGGGCCGTTGTGGAGTCAATAACAGGATTTAAAAGATTTTGCAGAAATTCAACCATTTTGGACTTATCGGCAGGAAATTCAGATTCATATAGATCAGAGTAATACGATTTAAAAGTATCATTTATTTCAGAGGGGTTGGAGGTGATCATGTTGTGCGCATTTTTAATACAAGGTATCCAACGGGAGGCAGCTTGTCGCCGCAACTGATCCGCCAGTAAACGACTTGCTTTATCACCATATTCATAATATGAACCACGACTCTGTAATATCAAACGTTCTGCCTCTTTAGTTGAAGCAAGATCAAATTCTGTTTGTAAATCTAAGCGTTGCTTTAGCAGTTCCGGAGTAAGGTTCAGTGCACATTTCTGATCGAGGTTACTAATTGCAGTCGTAAGTTCATTAAGCCTAGCACCGACCTTTTTATTAGAAAATGCAGAATATGAAATTATTTGTCCTCTAAGATAAGATTTGAGTGTTTCCCATAATAAAGAACATGAAGTGGAGTCATTCTGGTTAAAGGATAGGAACTCATCAATAGAATTTGAAATAAAATCACAAAATTTTTCATCTGCTAAGAGAAGAGAGTTAAATCTCCATGGTGGTGGGGTACGTTTATAGGAAGATAACTGAATGTCCAATATTAAAGGTGCATGATCAGATATTGTAATACCCAAATAGTCAGAGAAAACTACAAAAGAATTAAGAGTATTATCTATGAAAAAATAATCAATCCTTGAGTACGACAGATGGACCTGTGAGAAGAAAGAGAATTTCCTAAGGGAAGGGTTGCGAACTCTCCATGGGTCAACAAGTCCATTTTGTTTCATAAAATCTGAGAATGTTCTAGACATAGCAGATTGGGACAAATTATGAGGATTAGAGCGATCCAAAATTGGGTTAAAAACACAATTTAGATCACCTCCGAAGATCAACAGGTGAGTGTTCAAGAAGGGAAGACTGCGCAATAAACTGTTGGCAAAGTCAGGGTCATCGAAGTTTGGGGCATATACATTTACCAACAAAACCTTTCTTTGCATCAAGATACCAGCTACGATCAGGTATCTGCCGTTCTCATCAGCAATTATATTAGTGGGGGAAAATTGCACCTTCTTGCTGATCAAAATGGCAACACCCCGTGCTTTTGAATTAAAGTTGGAGTGGAAGACATGACTCACCCAAGGACAATATAACCTCTGATGATCTTTATTCCGAAGGTGGGTCTCCTGTAAAAATACTACAGCAGAATTTAAATGCTTTAAGTGTGTGAAAACCTTTGACCGCTTGACTGGATTGCCCATACCTCTAATATTCCAACTGATGAATCTGATAGGTGTACCTGACCCAGCTATGCTGGGGTCTATATTGCTATTAACCATTTAAATAAAATAAATAAAAATAGAAATGGCCATACAGAGCTGAGCCCCCCCCCCCCCCATACACCCGATGTCCCCATAAAACCACAGAACAGAGGGGACAGCAGTGTTAACCCAAACCAAAAGTCGCTCACAGTTATGCGAGAGCAACTCGGAGACAGCAGAACAACCAAAAGCAGGAGTTAAGATCCCCGCCGACTTCAGCTCTAAATAACAGTATGCACACAGTAAGGAAATGTGTTATGTAGTATAATGACATTTGTCTGAAAGTTAAAAAAAAAAAAACTGGGACCAAACATTACAATAACATGAATCAAATTTCACTGTTTGGAAATAAAGATGTCAAATTTAGTGTCGCTGTTAAAAAAAAAAAAAAAAAAAAAAAAAAAAAAAAACCTATTTGACTGAAGAGATTACAAAGATCTAAATAGATGGTTCGTAGTCCAAGCACCACCAACTTTATAGGTGCAATAAACCAGAGACTCACATATTAAAGCAAAGGAAAATGGCTGGTGAGCCAACATGAGCACCTTATAATGTAGCCAAAATAATAACAATGTATATTTCTATTTTAGCATGTAGATGGTAATGCAGCTCACCCAGAGATCAAGGTTTTAACATAGTCACTGGCCTTCTCCGCTGAAACGAAGTCCTTCTCAGCACCATTATATGTGATGCGGAGCCGCGCTGGATGCATTAATCCGTATCTAGCGCCGTCAATACCACGAAGCTGTCGCCTGACCTCGTTGAATGCAGCCCGAGCTCGGGCTATCTTCGCAGTGTAGTCAGGAAAGACTGAGATAGTGAAGCTTCTGACCTTAATTTGTCGGAGCTCTTGCGCGCGACGCAAGATATCAGCACAATCTTTGTAATAGTGAAGTCTGCATACAATGACGCGTGGCCGTTCGCCAGGCTTTGGTTCAGGTTGGAGGGACCGGTGGGACCGGTCCAGAAGCGGCTCCTTTTCCAGATCGAATGCCTCCTTCAGCAAAGCAGCAACAGTCTCCATTGTACAAGTGCCGGGGCCTTCCGGGACTCCCACAATCCTGATGTTGTTACGCCGTGATCTGGACTCCAAATCCTCACATTTGTTTTCGAGCTTGGCTACATTCGCAGTGAGATTCTCGATTGTGGTTCTCATCTGGGCTATATCGTCAGAGCAGCCAGAGAGTGAGTGTTCCATCTCCTCCACGGTACCTTTCAATGTGGCGATGTTGGCGTCGGTAGTAGCTTTGTCATTAGCTAGTTGTGTCTTCACGGCTTGGAGGTCATGTTTGATAGTTGACAAAGCATCGCCAAGGGTTTCCTGGAGCTCCTTCTTAAAAATACCGGCGATGTCATCCCTTAGCGAAGCCAGCAACTCAAGCTTGAGAGCGGCGATATCAGGATTAGCCTGCGTGGCAGCCGAAACAGCGGGAGCAGGTGGCTCACCTGAGAGCGAGGGCGCGGCATGGAGAGTAGGCCTCAGGTGAGTCTGAACGGTATTCTGGGTTTTCTTGTTCTTTCCGGACATTTTGATGTCGTGCAAAGTTTTATTTACAAACAAAAAGTAATACAAAGTGCTACGTAACTACATATATGACTGAAAAGCGCATATAAAATACGATTCTTATCGAAGTCGGCAGGAGCCTCCAAACCTGCGTCTTACTCCATCGGTAGCTCAGGAGCGCCCCCGGGATTTCCCTTCTTTTGAATACGTGGCTTTACAGCTGACGGCCTCATCCAGAGTCATGTTCCTAAATATTTATCGGCCGCCCAAATACTGTGCAGATTTTAATGATGATTTTACTGAACTGTTGTCTGTGATCTGTGCAGATTTTGACCATCTTGTTATCACTAGTGATTTTAACATCCATTATGATTGTCATCAGGACAAAGGGACTAAAGACCTGAGTAACACTCTGGACAACTTCGGGTTGACCCAGCATGTCACAGAGCCCACACACAATAGAGGACACACCTTAGATCTACTGATCTCGAAGGGTCTGGACATTTCTAAGGTCACGGTGTGTGATGTGGGGCTGTCGGATCACTGCTGTGTTTTCTTTGAGAGTACCTTCTCAGTGCACACAAATGTCTCAAAGGAGGTGATAACAAAACGGTGTATAACTGAAAATACCAGTGAGATATTTAACCAGGTCTTCTCTCTAACACCTGCCCTGTCAGGGGCTTCAGTCAATGAGCTGGTCACTAACTTTAATGCTAACATGCTGAGTGTCATGGATTCTATTGATCCCATTAAGGTGAAAGTTATCTCTGGATAGAAAAAGTCTCCACAGAGAAATTCCACACTGGTGAAAACTGGAAAGAGAGAGTGTCGGAAAGCTGAGCGCAGATGGAGAAAAACAAAACTACAGGTTCATTATGACATCTATAAAGAGAAACTTCACTTTTATAATTTACAGCTGAGGAATGCAAGGAATTCGTATTTTTCTGACATCATCAATAAAAACGGTCATAATGCTCAGGCCTTATTTGCTGCAGTCGACAGGCTAACAAACCCTCCTGTGTCAGTAGCACTCTCTGGGGTCAGTAAATGTAATTGTTAATTTACTATGTACACATTGCAAAAAAAAAAAAAAACTACAGTTAAGCCCTGATTTAACAGGCATGATGAGGATGGCGCCTGTTAAATGGGCAAATTAATACCCTCAATCCATTTAGCACATCTTGCTTTGATGAATATGCAACATGCGCAAATATTGGGACGACAATATGCAAATAAATCAGTTTTGCATGCACAATATGATTCGTCAAATGTGAAACTGATTGTGGTGGCAGTTTTATCGCCTATATTTGATAAATTTTAATGTGATCTATATTTGTACAGTTCACCTTTACAAAAAGTATCATTACTAATCAACAAAAGCAGAAGTTAAATTTGGACTTTTTTTACCATAGCATCTTTGATGACATCACTATTATGCAACACCATAACAAGTAAATGTCTGTAAATAAGGACGAATCACCACAAAAAAGCCGCTTGGAGCTCACAGAGGGGTCCGACTAATGTTTCGTAACAAAACATTGGTGAAATGAGGGGGTATATGGCAGGTAATGCCTTATTTAGAGGCTGCACGCAGCTGCCCCATCACTTCCATTATATTGGACATTCGCTGATCTGGAGTGGATCTAAATATCTTCTGATGGAATTCAATTTGCACCAAAACTGTCCGGATGTGTAAATAAACATATTTCATGTTAGAAAATAGGTCCAGATTGAAAAAAAAAAAAGTTCCCCTTTAAGAAAAAAAATACAGCACGTGGCCTGTATGTATGTAACTGGTAGACTATTTGATTGAGACTATTTGAGACTATAAGTTAAAAAAAAAGAAAACCTCTGTAAATATCTTACTACGTGGACACCTGCAGCTTATTGACGAGTGCAGCCAGTATGTCCACAAATCTCATTTTCTAGTTGGTGCAGTTTGTATTCCAGTGCGCTCAGCAGTCCGGAAAGTGTGGTATGCAGAGTCAACCTTGTACACCAGCGTCTGCATCATCATGAACGTCTGTCTAACATGGTATATTTCATGAAAAACAAACAAAAGAAGACTACTAATCATGACTCAAGAGACCAGCTTTGTATGTCACTAAAAAACGGAGAGAATGCTTTTGCTTCTTTTCTTCTGCACCCTGCTGGAATACTTTGATGTTTTATGTAAAACACTTTGAATTGTTGTAAATGTGAAACGTGCTATACAGATAAACTTGCTTTTTTCCCCTTTCTTGATGCGCAGCAACTGGTGATCTGTGTCCTTTTGCTCAGACTGTGTGCCCTGGGTGGCAATTAGAAGTTGTCTTTGTGCCTCATTTTTCAGAGGAGAAGGCCCAGCATGGGAACCCTGGACCGGGACGATTCTTCACATCAGTTTGGTGTATAAGAGCCGTCAGAAGTCTGCACTGTTAGTAAAACTGTGACAACTTAACTAGAAAAGTACTCGGACAGCGCAGACCTCTGCCAAACAGCTGGACTCCCTTATTTTTGTGTGTTCTGAATCCTGAATTTTCTCTGGATCTGGATCAACTTTCGAAACATTCTAGAACTCATTGAGATCCTTTCTTGTAATTTTTTATCAAACACTCGGGCCATTTGTATGGAGTTATATGGAAAAATTCCAAAAATGTGTCCTATCAGGGTGATGTTGATGTATGTTTAGGCGGTGGTAAGGAGGTTTGATGTTCACCATGGGGTGTCAGGACTCACTTGTACAGTTAACTGTCTTTACTGGTCACTCTTAACCACAACAGCACAGTAATGCAACAAACAACAGGCTCACAGGTGAGGAATTCCAGGCTAGTTAAGGTGAATGCTGGATGGAAGTGAGTGTGGTCTATAAACACAGAAATACAAAGCCATGAGGAACATTTGTTTGGCAAATAAACACATTCAAGGTGTTAATTGTGACTAATAAATCCCTTCCAGTTAGGACTAAACATGCATGTTCAAGCCTAACAGTTACAGTAACTGGCATGTAACAGAGCAGCTAGCTTAATAGCATAAAAAGGCACATGATGAATGGAGGAACACTTCTGAATAAGTAAATCAGCTAAATAACATTAAAGGCTAAATAAACATCTTGTTCAGGCAGAAATACAACTAGTTACTTCCAGTTCTTCACAGACGCACACAGTTCACCATCTTCACCTGCTAGAAGTCTGTCCAACAGTCTTCTCTCCTCGTGCTCACTGCTGCTCATAAGTTTCATTTCTGCATCCTGAAATGTGCTCAGTAGCAGCTGCACACTTCTGCCACAAGGGGGCACCCACGCCTCATCAACAGCCTTCCCAACATGGCCGATCTCACAATGATAAAGAATCCTTCAAAACATTCCTGGATCCAGAAGGTGATCTGGATCACCACCAACATGTAATGGGTTCATCCTTGGACTGAGGGACATGGCGGGTGAAGATTTCAGGTCAATCCATCCAGAACTTTTCCCATAAAGTTGCTGTCAGACAGACGGACGGACAGACAAACCAACACTACCGAAAACATTACCTCCTTGGCAGAGGTTATGATACACATGATGATAATATTTGCAATGTAAGCTGCAATAGGTCTGATTTCCCCAAAAGTCTTCGCCAGTGGCCACTTTTGTGATGGACATAGCTGAAGTTTAGGTAAAGACAGCAAAGAGGCTGAGCTGTTATATTCACTGGAAACTTGGCCTCTATGGGGTGCAGTTAGAGGAAAACATCTCCTGGCTCTGTCTGCACAAATTTACTTCCCTTTCTCTCCGTATTTTTATGTTTTACCGTTTCTTCTCCTACGCTGCATCTGGTTTTAATTTTCAGTCATGAATGCTGCTATTGTAGGGCATCAATGCTAATATGCTACGTTTGGCCCTATAGCAGACAGTGATAAGATTTACAGAGGCAGACACGGAAGGCTTTCTTCTACCCAGCAGCTGGCACAACTATAAAGAATGCTGCGCACCATATCTATACTAATATGAAAACCTTGGCCCTGGTTGTAAGCCTGTGGTGTTCTCATACTCAGAGGACCTGGCAGTGTTGTAAAAATGATTGGAAGGGCTATAAAGAAATTTGAAGAAGCAGAGTTACATTTGTTCTCATGGAATTTTGCTTTCTGTAGAAATTATCCCCTTTGGAAAACCTGCAACTCTCCAGCTGATGATAACACAGAAAAATATGGTAAAAGACATTAACTGCATCTTACAGTTTTTAATTGGAAACTATTTATTTCACTGTTGGTGCAGGTCACGTTGTCACATACTCTCCTGGTTGTTTTAACCATTGAAATTATAATCATAGCATTTCAGTTGTGTTTGGCAAATTTGCAGGCAAACATTATTTCCTAAAACAAATAAAAACTTTACAAATCACCAACAAAACTACTTTGATAAATAATAGAGAAGACAAGCAACTGCAAGATGGTCCTGTCTTGGCCAAATATTCCATCTGCTATGTGAAAGATGTAATACGTGGTCCTAGCCACTTACAATCCCCACAGTTCCAATGAAGAAAAATTAAGTTAGTAGCTGTGTTTCCATTACACCTTGAGATTTGCAAAACTTAAATATCACAATTAAAACTGGTAATGGAAACATCTATATTTAGAAAAAAAGTTTTTCAGATGTTTTAATAAAGCAGTTGTCCCAAAAGTGTAATGGAAACATTTTTCGCAACTACACACCATCAGGCGTGATGTAGGGGGGCTGCTTTTCCTTAAAGGAGCTGTATCAGCTTTCCAAACGTTCCAAAAGTCAAATACAGGCATTTATGAGCTAAACATGTTCCCATTGCTACTATAGAAACTAATCTGGTGTAAACATAAATTTTTTTATGCGTCTAATTTCCAACACGGAAGTAAGATGGCTGACTGTACTGAATCACAGAGCTCTCGACCAAATGCAACATGTTTTACGCCCATTTCATGATGTCGCCCTGGAAGAGACACTTATTCTGAAGGGTCACAGAATTGTTTTTAACACCGGCACCGGCAGCCCTCACATGGATGTTATTTGTAAACATTGATGGATAATCAGACTCTGATCAATGGTATGAAACAGACCAGCCTGTTATGGAGCCAGAGTCTGACATGGAGTTTGAAGTATACGCAGTACCACAGAAGTACCACAGAGACCCCTGACAAGTAAATTAGCAAACAAATCATAGGCTAACAGTTAGCATTGAGTGGAGGGACGTTCCACTCACCGGTGCTGTTGTTTGTCCATGCACGTTTTTATAGTAGGATCTGCGTCAGGTTTCAGAAGTAATCCCAGAGAAAAAAAGACTTTGCTGTCCGAGATTCATGAAGTTGTCAGGAGTGAAGTTCACACACAAAGTTGAGTTTTTTCTGCTCCTGAAGTTATAATCCAACCACTTCTGGCAAGTCGATTCATCCAGTACAACAAATAAACTCCCACGCTGAACGCAACCACATTTTTCCCAACTTGCCGTCCTCTAGAGGTTAAAAAAAAAAAAAAAAAAAAGCTTTTCTCCTGAACATCTATTAGCTGATGGTTGTTTGTCTCTGAGGAAATCTTCCTGCAGCTGTTAGTTTCTTCCTCAGAGAGTGTGTATAGGTTAGGATTCTCTTTGAGTTTCTGTTCAACAAAGAGGGCGTCTTGCTACGATGCTGCACATGCATGTTTGACGCTTCGTGATTGGTGCCACCTCGTTGCGTATACCGGCGTCAGTCATTTATGTTTAGGAAGCTACAGCTTGGCCTGAATATTCATATATATTACTCAAATATGCACAAATGAAGAAAAAAACTACTTAAATGAAGTTTTTATGAGGAAATAACACAGTAACATGCTGAAAAGCTCTTAAAAGTCCATTTTTCATGATAGGGCTCCTTTAATTATCATGTTTATGATCATTTACAAGCATTAACCTTGGAATTAGGGGAAGTTTAGCCAATCATAGTTCATTATTGGACAACATGCCACTATGGTTTAAGTTCTTCATATCCTAGTAGCGAATGGCCATAAATTATTCATGTTGCTTCCACACATTTACACTCATCCTCAAAATTATTCATATCCTCCAATTAAAGAAAAATATAAATTTACAAACTAATTATAAATAAAATATAGAAAATTATAATTTAGTGAAATAAAACATTGCTTTTGAATTGTGGTTGAAAACAATAATAAAAAAAAAGGCACGTTAAAGGACCTTTCATGAACAGTGGACCAAAATACCTGTCAACAGGTGTCGAAGTCTTTTTGAACATTACAGAAAACAACTGATTGCAGTGATTGTCTCAAAGAACCCCTTCATGCTTGTTTACTTGTTTTATTTTTTTTTTGTATTTGTGTTTTAATTTTTCTGTTGAACCACAGTTCAAAATCAGTGTCACAATTTTAATACAATTTTTATTTATTATTACATTTGTCAATTTCATCTTGTTTAACTGACTGCTGATTTTTTCCTTCTTCAGTTGGAGTTTATAAATAATAATGAGGACAACTGTACACATGGCTACCACTTGGTTATCTTGTTCCCACATGTTAATTATATGTTGCCGTGATATAGTAATTCATGGTATGGCATGGACATCTTATGGCCTTATACCTTAGTCGCCACAGCTGTCTTTGTTTTTTTTCACGCCGATGTAATCAGAGGGTTTTGTGCCTCTAAATTATCATCCGCTGCTTTCACCTCTTTATGAGGCGCAGCTGCAGCTCTTAAATGCAAAATGTTTTGTATCTCCATCCTCCTCAAAATTGAGTCTTGTGGGACAAAATTTTTATGACAACTACAGCCGATATTTTAACACCATTCAATGGAAACACCTGCATATCGCAATTTTACTTTTTCAAATTGAAGAAATATAATTTTTATTATTTGAAAATCCACTTCCTGGCTCACTAAAGGGCTAAAGAAATCCATAAAGAAAAAACATAAACTCTATAAAATATATCTTTCCAGCCCATCCCCATTGAATTTTAAGTTCTATTCCTCCTATAGGAATAAACTTAATCATCTTCTCCGAACTGCTAAGAGACAATATTATGAAACCAAATTCAATGAGTCTGGTAATAATATTAAGTCAACCTGGACAATTATTAATGAGATTATGAAAAAGACTCCTTCCGGTAAGATGTTTTGCAAGGAATTTCAAGGGGAACTGGAAAGCAAGTTAGTAACTGACCCTGTAGAAATTGCCGATGGATTTAATAATTTTTTTGTTAATGTTGGACCCTCACTAGCTGCTAATATACCTCACTGCTCAATGAGATTTCCTGAAATACAGGCCCCCCTCAAACAATTCAGGTTCAGGATAATTGAGAGGGCTGAGCTTGAGGTCATTGTGGCTAAACTAAAACCTAAAGGAGCGGGTCATGATGGACTGAAGCCTAGTCTTCTCAAGAAATGCTTGCCAGCTATTATGAATCCTCTTCTTCACATGCTGAATCGTTCACTTGCTACAGGTCGCTGTCCCGACCAGTTTAAATGGGCCCGAGTCATCCCGGTACATAAATCTGACAAAATCTCTAAATTCTCTAGTTACAGACCAATTTCCATCTTGCCTTGTATGGCCAAAGTTCTTGAAAAAATTGTGCATAATAGACTAATCGAATATTAAAATGAACATAATCTTCTCTATCCCCATCAATATGGATTTAGAGAAAAACACTCTACTGCGATGGCTCTGGTTCAATTAATTGATCGTTTTTGAAGGGCTATGGATAATAATGAATTTACTATTGGGGTTTTTATAGATCTGGTTAAAGCCTTTGATACGGTTGATCATGTTCTTCTGGTAAAAAAGTTGCAAATGTATGGCATTGGGGGTACTGAGCTTCAGTGGTTCTGTGATTATCGTATTAATCGCAAACAGTATGTTTCATGGAATAATTCTTATTTTATTTATAGAGAATTAACTTGTGGTTTGCCGCAAGGATCTATTTTAGGTCCTTTGTTATTTATCATTTATGTGAATGATTTATATCTGGTTTCCAAAAGCATGTTTTTTTTTATCATTTTTGCTGATGATACAAATATGTTTATGTCAAACCAAAATTAAAAAAGAGTTAATTACTCAAACAAATGCAGAACTCAGTAAAGTTAATCTCTGGTTTCAAAAAAATAAATTATCTCTTAATATTAAAAAAAAATTTCATATATGTTAATCATGCCAAAGAATAAAGAGAGAACACTTATCAATAAATATGTCTATATTTCTGATCATCCGCTTGTCAGAGTGCAATATGCCAGATTTTTGGGTGTCTTCATTGATGAAAAATTAAATTGGAAAAAACATGTATCATTTATCTGTAATAAGGTTGCTAAGAATATTGGTGTCATCAGCAGAATTAGACATGTTGTACCCAGGAAAACTCTTTTATCACTTTATTATGCTTTAATTTATCCATTTCTTTCTTATTGTAATTTGGTTTGGGCACTTACAGAACAAACCTCAAACACCTTGTTACTTTGCAGAAACGATTTCTCAGAAAAATCACATTTTCTGAACCACTTATAAGCTCAGGCCCCTTGTTCCAAAAACTTGGTATCATGAATGTTTATGACATCAATGTGTATCAGATTTGCATATTTGTGTTTCAGCTTAAAATGAACTTTTTACCTCTTAGTTTTCATGATACGTTTACGTCCAACAATCAAGTTCATAGTTATCAGACGAGAAATTCTTCTGATCTCCACAGTGCCTACTTTAGAACTGCATTTGGACAATTTTCAGTCCGTTATCAAGGTCCACGTCTCTGGAATCAGTTACCGCATTATCTGAAAAAAAATAATTTATTTGACATCATTTAAAAAAAGCTCTCAAAAGATACCTTATCAATCAAATAATGTAAGATTCTTATGTCTCTTATTTACTATGTATTTATGTTGTTTTACCCACTTATATGTCACTTTTGTTGTCGTTTTTATATCTCATTGTATGATTTTTTGATCACCTTTTGTTTTATCTTTTTGTAACATAATTTGTGTTTGATTGTTCTTTCGGTGGGTGAGGTTTTCATATAAGCCCATCTTGGGTTTCTTACCTCTCCCTTGCACATTCTAATTATAGTGAATTGTTTATTTCTTTTTTTTATTTGTTGTGCGAAATAAAAAATAAAAAAATAAAAACCCAACTACTGTCAGTGTGGAAGAAATGCTTACTTGTGCAAGTCAAAAACTGTTCTCCGGTGCATCTGGGATCACATGGCGGTCTAATAGTTTATATGTGTAATGCTAAATTCTAGGGATGGACAATTAATTGAATTTTAATCGTGATTACAATTTTGCCTTTTCATGATCACAAAAACACTGTAATCGAAGAGAAACGATTAATCCTGAAGTGAACAGACTGGTGGAGCTTTAGGAAGCAAACTGCAGGGAGTATAGAACAGGAATGCATGTAGACTGGGTATTCATTTTTATCGCTATTATTATTTTAAATAATATTCTTATTTTATGCCTTTACTTGTTTCTAATTTATTTCCGGTTTTATTTTTAAACTTATATTTAAATATAAGTTTTGGTGGTTGTTACGTGCTTCATCATTAACACCTGTCTCTTTTCCCCTCGAGTGTCACACCTCCACCTCATCATGCCCGGATTGGCCCTTCCTGCCACACACCCACTTCCCATTGGTCCAGACCTGGACCAATCCGCTGGTGATGTTCTGGGGACGAGGATATAAAAGCCACCGACAATCAGAATGCGAGAGGCGACTGTGTGCTCCAGTTGTCTCGCTTGGTGTGCTGCCTGACTTTGCCTCGTTCTGGTTTTACAGCAGTTGGTAGGGATTTTCTTTCAGGGTAAGACTAGCTATAGCTTTGATTTTGATTTGTTTGCTTAGTAATTTTCCCATAGTGTTAAATCCTATGTGGTTTTGTGTTTAGTTTTCTAACTTAACATTCCGATCCTTTTTTTTTTTTCTCCTTTTAAGAGTTAATTGTTTAGCCTGTTTGGCTTGTTTTTGTTTAGTAAATATATAAAAAGGTTAAAGATAATACTGGCCCCTTTGGCTTCATTTTTTTTGTTTTTGTAAGGTAATGTTGTTTGTGTTGGGTAGTTGAGATTTTGTTTTTTTGGTGCGTTTGCACCATAGTATGGGCTGTTGCTTTTTGTTTTGGCTAAGTGTTTTTGAGTGCTGTTCAAAACTGTAAATAATAAATTTAGAATTATTGATAACATTTCAGTCCCCGCTTTTGTTCCCTTTCTTTATGCGGGTGAAAAAGTGTTGTTTGTACGGGTAATATGGGATGACTGTCTGCCTTTGTTTTTTGAGTGGGAAGCACAAGGAATTGTCGGTTGTAGTCCGGGTTCGGACACACACCACGGGGACCGTCCGTGCTGAAGGAAAAAGTCACCGGACGAAATACGCGGTGTCGGGGTGTGAAGAATCCGACAACGCTGGAGAGGGCACTGGTGGGTGTGACAGGAAAGAGAAACGGTTTTTGTAGGAGTGTTAAAGAGAAATAATATGGTGATAGGTGCTTGTGTTCTGCCCGTTCTGGTGATTGTAGTAAAGTTTGAGGGCCCGTTTGAAGTGTTGGACAAGTGGACAGCACAATTTTGTGGTTAAACCTGTGCGCGAACTTTGTATAAATGTTGAGTTGTTCGTCTCGTGGCGTTCACAGCTCGTGTTTGCCGTGTCTTAGAAGGGACTGTGAGAAGCTGATGGGCTGGCCTAGTAGAAGATTGGGAGGTACGATAAGAGATGTTAAAATTTGCAGAGACACTTATTTTGTCTAAAAGGTTTGTTGCTTGGCCTATTGATGCTCGGTGTTTGTTTAATGCGTGCTAGACTAAATAATCGATGATTCGACATCGGATGTTAAAGCCGTGGCACTGTAGGTGCGATGATGAAAAGGAGTCCGAATATTCCTGAGAATGGGCTGGTGTACAGTTTGCCTTGGACTTCCTGCTGGTTAGTAAAACAGACGGTGATTATACTGATTATCGTAAAGTGCTCTTAGAGGTTAGTAAAAGTTTGGAGGGCTACTACTGCTCCAATATTGGATGACTTGGTGGTGTTTTGATATGTGGGAAGACCAATTAATTCACTCGAGAAGTATTTGCCGCTTGGCAAGGCAACGCTGACTTTGAATCTGAAAATGTGAGTTTGCTCAGGCCCCATCACTTTTTGGGCGTAAATGACGGGCAGATTCGCCCATGGATGAAAGTCTCGCTCGGTCCTCGCGACCGACGAGAGTGTCGATTTCTGGGGATGGTGGGATATTATCGATCTTTCTGCTGAAATTTTCTCCATCTCCAAACCCTCCTGCCTCATCAGTCAAAGAAGGCTTCGTTTGGAATGATGAGTGCCAGTCTGTTTTGGAACGCAGTCTCTGTTGTGCCACGCACCCGTGTGCTCTGTTTCGGTTTTCGAGATAAATGCGAGTGGAGAGGGAGCGGGTGTCTGTTAAGGAGGATTCCATGGAGTAAAACGGTGAGTTTTTAGAAAGTTAAAAAATGGTGTTAAATTGAAAAGAGCGTTGGCTCTGTTTTGCTCTGGCACTTGAGGTCTTCGGTTCCTGTCCTGTTCCTGTTGGTCTAAGATATGGGTGATGTAAAAAAAAAGGTTATGGTTGGTTGTAGGATATAGGAAATAAAAAAAAAGGGTGGAAAATGTGCGGTGCGGATGATGGTCTCCTGTTTGGAAACCTCTTTCCACTTTGTAATGCATCTGTCCTTCTCGGTCGGTTTCGGGTGACTTCGGCAGAGTCGTGTCTGGCTCGTTTTGTTGCCCGCTCGCCATTATCTTGTTGTCACTTGTTGAGTTTGCTGGTTAGGGTGGGGGTTTGTTATTTTTTTGTTTAGGACCCTCTTCTTAGGGTTCTGTAACTTTAGGGGAGTGTTCGTGCTTCGTTATTAACACCTGTCTCTTTTCCCCTCGAGTGTCACACCTCCCCTCATCTGCCCGGTTGGCCTTCTGCCCACCCCCTTCCCATTGGTCAGCCTGGACAATCCGCTGGTGTGTTTGAGGACGAGGATATAAAAGCGCGACAATCGAATGGAGAGGCGACTGTGTGCTCCAGTTGTCTCGCTTGGTGTGCTGCCTGACTTTGTCTCGTTTGGTTTTACAGCAGTTGGTAGTGATTTTCGTTCAGGGTAAGACTAGCTATAGAGCTTTGATTTTGATTTGTTTGCTTAGTAATTTTCCCATAGTGTTAAATCCTATGTGGTTTTGTGTTTAGTTTTTAACTTAACATTACGATCCTTATTTTTTTTCCTTTTTTTTTTCTTGTTGTGAAGAGTTAATTGTTTCAGCCTGTTTGGCTTCGCTCTTTGTTTAAGTAAATATAGAAAACGTTAAAGATAATACTGAGCCCTTTTGGCTTCATTTTCTTTTGTTTATGTTTAGAATAGGTTTAGGTAAATGTAGTATTGTGTTGGGATAGGTTGAGGATTTTTGTTTCTTTTTGGTGCGTTTGACACCCATAGTCATGGTGCTGTTTGGTTTTGGCTTATTTTCAGTTTTTGCTTTATTGTTTTAAACAGCATTGCTAACCCCAACACAGTGTTTTATTTTGCAGCTGCTGTTTACCAAAACAGACTCTCAAAAACAATAAATTCCAGAATTCTATTGATAACATCTTCCAGTCCCACTCTTTTTTTTTGTTACCACCCTTTAACCCATTACCCTCTCCATCGAGCCGGGTTGTAACAGTGGTTCAATAGACACTTTTTTTTTTAAATCAATAAATATTTGTGTATATTAATTGTGATGTCAATATCAGTCAAAATAATCGTGATTATAATTTTTTCCATAATTGTCCAGCCGTACTAAATTCCACAAATTCTCAGCATTTGGGACTAAAATGGCACTCAGATGCTTCATAAATATGGCCCCAGATACTCATCCTGCAGCCGTCCTCTAAATAAAAGGCTGAAAAAGTGTCTGAAAAGTGAAGTGTGAAATCTTCACTATAAAGCAGAATATTTATTTACCTATTTTTGGTAGATTTGGTTCACTGCGGTTACAATTCACCTGCAAAATCAGCTTCTCTGGCTGAGATGATGCTGAACTCTGTTCTTAATGTGTTGTTTTAACCTCACAGTTTATGCATTAAAGACCCACAACGTAACTTTTAGACCTAATAAATGTTGATGGCACACCAACATTTATTATGTGCATTTTTGAGTTAAAAGTTAAGGAATACAGAGATGATTGATGGATGTCTTTTCAGCCCCATTACGTTCACAGCTGATGTATAATAATATTTATATATTTAAAGTTTACTATTATTATTACTATTGCTAATGGTGATGATAATACTAGTATTGTATTGATTAGTATTTAAAGATGACTGGTGTTGCTATTCATATTGTCAGGACTATTAGTGGTATTTATGGTGTCGTATTGATGGTATCAGTGGTATAGTATTAATGGTATTAATAATCCTGTTCTCATTATTTGTGGTTTTTATGGTTATTGGTATTATTGTTCTTATTATGTAGTAATAATTGTTAATAATTTTTTTTGTTGTTATTATAATTATTAAAAGTGATGACAGTACTGGTAGTAGTAGTATTGTAATGAAAATGATTACTATTTTAAAGTGATGACTGGTGTTGCTATTGGCAGTACTTTTAATAGTATAGTATTAATGTTATAAATGGTATGGCATTATTGGTATTGATAATCCTGTTATTATTACTGGTATGTATTATTGGTATGATTGATCATATTATGTAGTAATAATTTCATACACAGTATTTTCAGTTTTGTGTAGTGAAGTGGTGGGATTAAATACGCATCGGCCTCTTCCCGCTCCTTTTGAACAAAGACCTTTTTTTCTTTTTTTTTCTTCAGCAGTATCGTTCTCTTTTTGTTCCTTCTTTGTTTTTAATTGTTGTCTTATGTTCAAATAAAGAATATCATCTACATATCTTTAAAGCTGTTCATTAATCATAGCGTATGGGGTAGTGAACCCAATTTTACAAAATATTGCAAAAATTGTTGAAAGATACACCTTCTATAATGCCTTTAATAAAAATGAACATGATTATTCCACAGCTTAATCTCTTTGCATTACATAACTGATTTAGACAGACTTATTACAAAGTACCAGTGTTGACAATACAAGCCCATTATTTAGTATGGGATCAATAACAAATCATGCAGTATTGCACACAACTGCACAAAAAAATAAAGGGGAGTTACATTATGTTGTTTAAGTTTTCCCCTTATGTTTTTAGCAGTATATTTCCAATACTTGAAGTCTTGTGTAAGAACAAGGACTCCTATATGGATCAGTTATCACACTTTTTGCTGGTCAGCATATCTCCCCTTTTCAATGAGAACATGGTGACGTATAAAAATGATCATCCTGTCCCTGCCTTAAACAAAAGGACCTGCTGAGGACTCTAGTGTTACAATATTTGTGTTTCTTGTATTACTTCATGTTGTACTGTATTCTGTGTTGCAGTGTTTTTTGTCTGTGTTTCATGTCCATTCCACAGCTTCATTGGTCCTCATTTTTACCAGCTTGCACATTTCACACAGTTCAGCTCTACAAATCACAGAAGCAGCTCCAAGTTAAAGGAAAGCCGAGGACACAAAGTGTATGGGGAGGTAAAACGCCCCCAAGCATGACCTCAGGCAAACTGCTGGTGTGAAATTGTGGGTAAAATGAAGGGTTTTGCCCTGGGGCCATATTCACAAAGAATCTTATCTCACTACCAGGACTCCTAAATATCTCTGAAAGTTTTTAGCCAGGAGCTCCCTCTTAAAACTTATTCACAAAGTTGCTGAGTAACTTTTACTAAAGAACTGAGAGAAGTCTTAAGCTAAAAGAAAGGGCGGGGTTGACCCCGTTACTACACACTAAAGGGCTATTTTTGACCCACTGTTGGGTTAAAAAGGGACAAACCCAAGAAAACAGTTACTTTTTTGACCCAACTTTTGGGTTGAATATTTGACCAAGAAGTTGGGTTATATTGACTACAATGTTGGCTTATTTAAACCCAGAAGTTTGGGCAACAACCCAATTGTCTGGGTTGAAATAACGCAGAAACTAGAATGTCCCTTTCCTTTAATCAGGACTTTTTTAGCGTGTATGGATGATGTCATGTTTCATGACACAGATTGGCTTTGTTGAGTCTTTGGTGGCTTAAGGTCTCTGTCAGTAAATTTATGACAAATATGCTGGGACGTAACAAATTGGAAGATGATGCCTCTCAAACAGCAGCCGTGAGCCACTCTCGTGTAATATGCAGGCATCACGTGTTGCACCTGCACTTGCAACAATGTCCAAAATGTGAAAGTTTGAGTCAAACAACAATCAGCCAAAGAGCCAAACACTATCTGTGTTATAGGTTGATGATTGCATGTTCGTCCGCTGAGGGTGCAATGGTTCTGACGTGTCCCAACACACTAAAAACTCCTGGGTCAAAAATAACCCATACCTGGGTTAAAAAGGGACCAACTACTTTCTGGGTAACTGTGACCCAGACAATTGTTTTTTGTTTTTTTTTACCCTACTTTCTGGGTTGAATATTTGACCCAGAAGTTGTGTTATATTGACTACAATGTTGTGTTATTTTAACCCAGCAGTTGGATCAACAACCCAACTACCCAAATGTCTGGGTTGAAACAACCCAGAAATTAGTTGGTCCCTTTTTCACCCAGCAGCTTGACCCAGGAGTTTTTAGTATGAATCATAGCACCCATCCCGCCGGGCAGCTGTGGCCTTAATGTCCGTTATGAGTCAGGACAGCTTGTGTGCATCGAGTGGAAACTGTAGAAGTTGTCAGACGATGTGGGGGTCTGCAGAGGGCATCTAGTCTGTGATACTGAGGAAATAACAAGTGGCTGGTTTTGAAGTTCTTCATGAACGGGTGTAGTGTGCAAACAAACTGGCATTTGAAGGGTTAAACATTTTTAAAGAAACAGACTTTTATACAAATTACAACAATAAATGTTCCTTAAAACATTCATACAGTAAAAATATTTTTAAAAACTTGATAATAAAAAAATACAAGTGCATTAGGAGGTGGCCATTTTGGCCACCAACAAACCGATAGAGTAGTGAAAACGAACAAAGCCAACAGGGTGATATGGATGCAAATCCCAAATTTATTGTACGCTCTACTTTTTTTCATTTTTTCCTTTTTTAATGATCTGATGAACCCCAGAAATTATTATGTGACCGACATGTGGGTCCTGACCCCCAGTTTGAAAGGGGGCAACTGCCATTCCAACATAGGTCCCAACTGTCGAAATGGCGGTTAGGGGTGCCGCCGTTATCCTGAAATTCCACCACTCTGACATGGGGGTTAGGGTGGCAGAATGGCGGAATGCCAGCATGTAACCCAGTTTGAAAACCACTGATCTGGTAAACTTTTGAAGATTTCAAATTTAAAAAAATTATGCAGTTTTGGCCTTAATACCTGTGAACAAGACAACCACAGACAACATCATACAACAGTCTGATTAACAACAGTAGCATTTTGATGCTTATAATGAGACTCCAACTAGTCGTAGGACTAAAAGTGAGAACTGAGCTCAACAGAGTGAGTTCAGTTTTGGATTTGAATATGAAAGATGAGTTGGAGTGAGAGTGAAAACTGGCCAAGCCACTGATTTCCCACGAGTCAACCAAAGTAAAAAAAAAAAAGGAAAAAAACAGCACTATCTAAATTATTTATTGAAGTTAAATCATTTGTCTGGCTGAGATCTCACCTCCCAGTGATGTATACGTCTGCATGCATTACAGTGTGCATGCAGAAAGCAAACTGACTCACCCGTGCGTCTGAAAGTTTAATTTCTTGTTGGAGAGAGAACTGGAGGAAAACCAACTGGAAAGGAAAATAAGATCCATCATGCTTTCCACTATTAATAAACTGAAATATTCAGTGAATTTACTTTTTAAAATTAGATTTGGCTTACAGGAAATTTACGCAACAGTAAAGCTGTAATGACGTCTCAGCGGACTTTGGTCACATCATAAATTCTGCAGAGCTTCTATCAGAGTTCTCATATCAGATATTATACTGAAACATAATTTTTCATATTTCTGTTGAAGTTGATTCTCATCATGTAAATAATTTTGGACAAAATTATCTTACAGCAAGACACTGCAGGTGAATTGGGTACATGTTGGTCTGTAGGAGGGGTAATTAGAGCCCATTTAGCTCTGCAAGTCGTATTAAACCAGAGTTCCTTTCATGGAGAAGAATAATGAAAAGTACCGACAGTTGTTTCAGTTTTTCTCAGATTACTTAAGCAACCCCTAACGATCCTGCATTTCAGAAAGCACAGCAAAGTTATTTGAATATCAACAGTCCCACCTCACTCCCCCAAGACCCAACCCCCATTCCCTCTGCCTCCTAATGCGGAAGCAAAGGTCTGACAGGCAGGTCCCTCGGCCAGTCCTAGGCGTGGGTCCCACTGCAAGGATTGGCTGGAATTTTTATTGACAATTTAAAGATTGGAATAATATTTTATTTTGATTAACGGTGGGTCTGTGTTGTATTTCAGAGGTCTAACTACCTCGTCCATAGTATTTTACCCTATAAATAGTGTAACAAAGCAACATCGATCAAGATCTAAATCTGGGGCCATATTTATCATGAGCCTTCAAGTCATTTTGGTCCTAAATCTACCAAATCCAAAACCAAATCCATCTGCCGGTTTTCCCTCGTGAAGGCTGTGTTGTCAGGGATTTGCAGTTTATCCTTTGGCTTGAAATCCATAATAAGTGTTTTCTCTGTGGACATCAGTTTAAAAGTGATCCAGTACAGTATTCCTGATTGCGTCTTGATGAACTTTAGGGCCACGAGAGCGCTCAACAGAAGATGCAGATACGGGGATTAAATTTTTCTTTCCACTCTACTTCTGGAGTTGGTTGTCCGTTTTGTATTATTTGTTGCTTTTCAGCAAAAGTCCCCTTGAAAAGAGTTTTTAGCAGCTAGCCACTTCACTCTCGTTCAACTCATTCCACTCTCGCGCTAGCTCTTACTGCTCCGCTCAGAGGAAGGTAACGTTGTTCAGACTTCACGAAGGCCTAGAGATGGAGTTTTTTTGTCCCGCCCATACAAAATCAAACCATGATTGGTCAATTTGCCCATCACTATCCAAACCAGAATACATACATTTGACTCCTGACCGGGTCTTAACAGAGATGGACAATTTTGATTGGATAACCTCGTGCCAGTTGGCTCAACCTTATAACGCAGACGAGAGAAAAAGTATTAAACGTATTGATTATTACATTATTAAATAGATTAAATTATACATATATATATATATGTATATATATATATATATATATATATATATATATATATATATATATATATATACACACATGTATACATATACATATACAGGTGCTACCCAAAAAATTTGAATATCCGGAAAGAGTTCATGTATTTCTGTATTTCAACTTAAAAGGTGCAGTTTACATATTGTTTAGACAAATAATATGTAAATCACTATATTTCAAGCTTTTGTTTGTTTGGATGTTGCTGATTAAGACTTGCAGCTTTAGAAAACCTCAAATTCCAAAACTCAAAAAATTTAAATACTGTAAAAAACTCCAGTATTGTAGGTTCAGAGGGTCACATTCTTATCAGGTAAGTAATCCAAAACACCTCCATAAGTGCCCCAAGCCTTTAAAAAAGTCTCTGTCTTGGTTTAGAAGAATTCACAATCATGGGGAAGACTGCTGATCTGACAGTTGTGCAGAAAAACATCATTGACTCCCTGCACAAGGTGGGAAAGACACAAAAAGTGATAGTAAAAGAAGCTGGATGTTCTCAGAGTGCTGTCTCAAAGCACATTAATGGACAGTTAAGTGGAAGGAAGAAGTGTGGAAGAAAACGGTGTAGAAGCCGGAGGGCTGACAGCAGCCTGGAGAAAATGGTCAGGAAAAGGCCTTTCAAAAGTGTGGAGAACTTCATAAGGAATGGACCTGTGAGCTTCAGCAAGTCCAGCATAAATGCAGCCGTCTACCAGGACATTTTGGAGACCTTCATGCTTGCTTCAGTGGACCAGCTGCATGAGGATGCAGACTTCATCTTCCAGCAGGACTTGGCACCTGCCCGCACTGCCAAAACTACAAAATCTTGGTTCAACAACCATGGACCACCATGCTGGATTGGCCCACAAACTCACCTGACCTTGCACCTTTTAAGCTGAATTATAGAAATACATGAACTTTTTCACAATATTCTAATTTTTTGGGTAGTACCTATACACTATATAAAGTAAAACTATTTTAAATGAGAGATTCTTTTCCTCTTTTGATTTTTTAAGGCCTTCTATGAAGGCGTAGAAAGCCCCGGCGGTCCACCTCTGGTAAAGTCAAAGTGCAGTACAAAGGATGAAGTGATTTATGATCCAGAACATGCTTTGTGTTATTAAGAATGGAAATGCTTCTTAAAAATTTTGATTGCAAATGTTTAATATGTGATTTTAATTGATTGTGTATTGTCACCCTGAGAAATTTAATTTGATTTACTTTTTCAATTTGAAACCATAGACTATGAATAGAGATGGACGTAGTATCCGGCTACGTCTGAAAAGAGAAAAGCGAAGCCAATGGAGCCTGTCCCACCGTCGCCATCTTGCGGTGTAACGTGTGTCGTCACTCCCGGAAAAAACCTAAAATGGGCACAGCGCGGCCGCAGGCCAAATGATTGACAGCTGACGTACTGTGGTCTAAATGCAAACAAAGATTAGCCCCCTAAGCGGCGGGATAAAGGTTAGACATGCTTAGACTTGCTATCATCTGACTAAAAACCACTGTTGTGCTGCTCTGTTACAAACTAAGGACCTTACCGAGAGCAAACAAGGAGCTGACTAGGAGCCACTGGTCGGCAGGCCGGCTTCCGGTCTGCCGCATGTCAATCAAAAGGACATGCCCTCAATAATGTATAATTTCAAGATTAAAATACATCTAAACAGATGAGTTATAAAAAAATCCACCCCCTCACAGTTGACATGAAGGAAACTTGACCTATTAAACCTAAAATGATGTTTTGAACTGTGAAGTTGGTGTTTTTAACCCGTCAGTCTATGTGGATTTGCCGTTTTACAGCCCCTAGCGCAGGGATCATCAACTCCGGACCTCTTGGGCCAGTGACCGTAAGGTTTTCAACATTTCCGTGCTCCAACACACCTGATTCAAACTGAATGGGTCCGACAGCCTATGAAGTTCTGCACAATGACTCAGTGATGTGGATCAGGTGTATTGCCACAGGGTGGCATTAAAAACCCTCCGGACACTGGCCCAAGAGGTCCGGAGTTGATGATCTCTGCCTAGCGGATCAAGGCAGAACTGCAAAAAATGACTTCTTCCAGGTAGCCTCAAAGTTGGCCTCTGGAGGTTGCCGCTTATTTGAAACCCATTAATTTGAATGTTTACATCAGTATTTCTAATATAATTTCCAAATAACATAAATTTAGTTTTGTTCAAATTTAAAGGTTTATTGACATCAAAACAGACCTTTATCCTTTCAGCAATATCAAGCTAAGCGTTACAAAAGCTCATGTTGCCAGTACCTGTCTGCTCGCTGATAATATCTGCATATGGTCAGGACTTTATGGTTCAACAGAATCAATCTGCATCTGGCTCTGGTTTGTCTGGAAAGCCGCCTCCAGTACATGCCAACATCGTATTCCACACACAGCCACGCCTCGTTATCCAATTGAATACTTTCCTGATATTGAAACAGACAAACTATGCAGACTTAGAGCCTTTACACATCTACTCCGAATATTTTGTCGGAAAGATTTGCACGGCAAGAGCTTTAATCAAATTAATGTCATGGCAACGGGAGCATCTTTGGGAATTCGTGTCAGAGCAGGTGTGTATACACAAATGCGTCGACCTTTCTCCTCCGAATTATTCACAATTTCGTGCCGTTTATTCGCATCGGTCCCGGTGTGAAAAGGCCTTTAGCCTGGCACACCACCTTGACCAACACCATGTATGAGATACACAGTCAGTCTGGGTTCCATCCATTGGGAAGTGATTTCCACTACGGTAAAAAATTGACCGAACCAATCACAGGTGGGACTTTATGGTACGTCTTTTTCGTCAACTCAGTTCTCTAACCATAAACAGTCAGAATGGCGGCTGCAAAGGAGTGACGATTTAATTATGCCCTTTGTGATGTCTTCAATGACCTCCACATGTCCTTAACCACGCAATAACTTGCTGCTCTGAAGGCTTTGCTCTTACAAAAGACATTTGCATAACCTCCATGTTTCTCTGATTGGTTCTCTTCGGTTCAATTTGTTTATGTTAGTCCCGCCTCTCCTTTCCAATGGAGGGAACCCAGACTGACTTGCTCATACATGGCGTTGGTCAGGCTGGTGTACCAGGCTAAAGCAGATTGCCAATAGCAGCATTAGTTAAAAACTGAATTGATTGTACATTTTCCAACGTTGTGGCAGCACCTAGCTCAGCCCAAATATGTGTGGAAACCACCTTAGATGCAACATCATCTATAGTTCCATTTACAGCACCCGGTACTGTCGTAACCCAATCTGAGACTGACACTTTAGTAAGATTCAGTAAAGTGTGAGTGAGACGCTAGATAAATTACTTAAGTGCAGCTTTTAGCTAAGATTTTTTTTACTCACAAGTCGACTGTTAAGAGTTTTCTTACGAGTAATTCTAAGAAGTTTGATAACTACGGACCCTGCTACCTGCAGTACAAAAACTTGGTGTAGCACCTTCCTGCTGATTACAGAAGGACCAGTTTTATAAATATTTCTAGTTATATGAAGCATTTCGGAGCTCCAGGTGTAACCTCTCAGGATCAGTTTCAGATTCTGTGTTCACTGATGAAAGGGACTGGAAAGGTCTCTCATAGCACACTGAACCTGTTTTCAGACATTCCTTTGTTCGTGTGGTGTCCCTGATCCTTCAAGTGGATTAATGTAAGGTTAAAATGCATTCTGACACAAGAGGGATACATTTTGTCTGATAAGAGGTTTTATTTTTGCCAAAAGGTCAAGTGCCGATGGTTGCAGATCTGTATCTTTTCTCTGCTTTTAGTGGGAAAACTGAGTAAAATCAATGTGACCTTTGGAAAGGTACTTGCCTTCCTCTGAGCTGCTCAGTCAGCTGGAGCAGATGTAAATACTTCTAAATTAGTAGGATGCTGTGGGAATAGTGTTATTTCTCATGAAAATTAGAAGTAATATTTACCAACTCCTTTTAGTTTAATACAATTCCATAACATTTTACAGCCTATCTTTTAAAAGAAAGATCAGCACCCAACCAATAAATAATTACTAAAAACAGTTGTAATATGGATTGCAAAGCCTTCCAAAGGCGCTAGTATGCTTGAAAGCACAGCAAAACAAGGTAAATTATTAATCTATGTTTCTTTTAAAGGATAAGTTTCTCTTTTTTTCAAACTGGACCTTATTTCTAGGAGTTTATATATGCACTATTTCCCCAGTAACATTTCTGTACCACTCTGACTCCAACATGAGATATTTAGATTTTTTTGCGATCAGCGTATTTCCATATAATGGGAGGGAGCGGGGCAGCCAGAGCGGGCCTCTATATAAGACATTATCTACCGCATAACTCTTTTAATTTCACTAATACTTTCTAATGAATGAACAAACGAACGAGTACCATTGAACTGTGACATCAGGTTTTGTTCTTCGTTTGTTATCGTTCAACACACTCTACGGGCCGCGCGCACCCCCTTCATGCGCGTTACCGTGGTACAGCTGAGAGCCGGAAGTAGCTTACTGGACAGACAACAAACCCAGCACAACTCATCCCGTTTAGACAATTACTCAATGGAAAGTTGCCCGTTCGGTCCTGCAGGCCTTGGCTCGGTCTTCCAGTTTATTTTGGGGACATGAAAAATTTCTCTACCACAGTCCGGTTGATCAGAGCAGATAAGTCCTCTATTGTAGTGAGACATCCTGGAAACATCCAGATGCGCGTGTATCTCCTGGTCTCAAATCCTATTCTGAGCAACAAAGGCTCCTCCTCTGTTGGCATAACTGAGCATCATCCACGCGCACACCCCCAGGCATCATCTGTTCACCGCCGTGCAGCGGCGTCTTGCTCTCTGGCCAGCTGTTCTTCTCTCTGCTTCCTAGTGATGGGAAGACCGATTCTTTTTGCTGACTCGGATCATCTACTCTCGAACAGTAACATGAACGAATTCTGAACGAGTCATTTCGTTCATTTTTACAGCAGGTGGCGCTGTAGCCCTGAGAGCTCCAAGCCATGCTCGTAACTCACAGCATGACCGAATCACTCAGTTCACTCTGTTGCTCTAGAAAAACCTAGAAAAGCAAATACACACCTCAATAAAGGGACTTGTGTTCTGTATCCTCCCTGATATGATTGTTTATAACAGCGCGACAGTGACCAGGCAGCTCCACCGTCTGAGATGGAACGATGACCGAGAAAGACCCGGTCTGCCCGAGCTGCTGCCTGACTTGACGGCTCGTAGAAGGAGAGTGAATGTAACACTAATTTTGACAATTTGTAAAACAAAAGTAATATATTTCATAAAATGTTTACATGGAACATTTATCATGTCCAAAATATATTATTATTATATTTAACCGGCATGTCCCGCGACTGAAACCAAGTGAACCCCCCCCTCTCGCGCTGAAGCCTGCCAGTGTGACGAAGTGCAAACTTGTTCTGTTCTATGTGAGATGCACTCGATCAGAGGCTCTGAAGTTCACATCGGTGAGGAGATGTGATGCGTTTCTGACTCTTTTCATCCGATGCCCGTTGTTTGTGGGATAGACTGGCTACCGCAGCAGCAGCAGATATGGGGAATGCGCAGATTACTTTAGACTGAAAGAAACCCCCAACTCATTAGTTTTCCTGCCGACATGTGAGAGAACACAGGTAGGCTGTGTGCAGAAAGTTTCCAACATGAGCAATAAAGCAGAGGGATGAAGTACAGGAGCTGCTGAAGTTCAGGAGTTTAATGTAATTAAAATTATATGATTCAAATTAAAAATGTAAAAAAAACGAAGACCACTGATTATGATTTCATGAATGAATAATGTATAATGATATTTTAATTTGTGGCAGAGTATAACAGAACACAATATGTTGATATAATTTTAGAAAAACATTTTTTTTTTACAAACACACTTAACATTACCTCTATACACATCTACAAGAGCTGAAGCCCACTAATCATTTGTGATTTCATGATTAAAGTATTTATGTCAGATGTCGTGGACAACGGACAAATGAATGAACATAAGATATCAGACATCATTCCTTGTTGGTCTCTTCGTCCAGAGCCACATAACTGTAGCGCAGCTCTCATGTGACTAATGAAAAACAGATCCGTACCGATCCAAATGAAAGATTATGAACGAACTAAAGTGCTTGCTTTTCGCCAGACAGCCTGAGCAGCCTGGCTGTCACAAAAGAATGTTACCTGAGGACCGACACAGTTGGGTGAGTCATGAACTAATCATTTCTGTTTCCTGTCCTACTGCTGACTGAGCTCACGCAGCTGCTGCCGTGTGGCAAGAGAGTGCACTGCAGAGAATGAACGAATCGCTTTGTGAGAGGACTCATTACTCCTGAGTCATATAAAAGATTAGTTCATATTGAACGAATCGTTCATGAACGACACATCACTCCTTTCAGTGAGCTCCTCATCTGTGTATTCTGGCTGATATTGAATTGATAAGGACGTCCATCATATTCAAAGTCGTCGTTATCGTCTTCAAAATCAGAGAGATATTCTGCCACGTTGCTCAAAACTAGTTGTATCAATAGCAATCGGGTTAGCCGACCGTCTCAGAGCAGGAGTGATGAGTTGTGCTGGGTTTTGTGTTGTCCGTCCGGTGATCAATTTTGCTAGGGGATAGTAGGGGAAGGTGGCACCTTTTTCCTCTCTGATTTGCTCATTCGAGCCTTAGGTTTAGGGAAAAAGGACAGAGGAAGTGTTTAGGTTGGTCAATGTAAGATGACAATTCAGGGCCAAATGAACTAGCCAATTGGGGAGAGGCCGTCTAACCAATCAGAGGCATAAAGGGGCAGGAAATTCCCCTACCATCCTCTAATTCGCGTCCAGTAAGCTACTTCCAGCTCTCAGCGTTACCACGGCAACGCGCGTGG
Source organism: Atherinomorus stipes (assembly GCA_023101725.1). Lineage (NCBI taxonomy): Eukaryota > Metazoa > Chordata > Actinopteri > Atheriniformes > Atherinidae > Atherinomorus > Atherinomorus stipes. Next base: position 62,602 of record JALJCO010007349.1, read on the forward strand.
CCAATTGAGTGTGTTGAATAACCCCAATAACAAACGAAGAGCAAAACCTGGTGTCACAGTTCAATGGTACTCGTTCGTTTGTTCATTCATTAGTAAGTATTGATGAAATTAAAGTAGTTTTGTGGCAGATAATGCCTTATATAGAGGCCCGCTCTGGCTGCCCCCCCCCCCCCCCCCCCCCCCCATTATATGCACATACGCTGATCGCGAAAAAATCTAATTATCTCGCGCAGGAGTCAGACTGATACAGAAATGTTACTGGGGAGTTAGTGCACATATAAACTCCTAGAAATAAGGTCCAGGTTGAAAAAAGAGAAACTTATCCTTTAAGGCAGGTAAACCAGCGCATAGAGAAATATTTGAATTTCGTTGAGGAGTGAAAGCCCAGAGAGGCTGCTGTCCAAGCACCCGTGAAAACCACACAGCAGATTGAAATATGACTTTTCGCTGTTGACATTCATTCATAGCTAATTAACAGTCAGACAAGAGACTTCAGGAGAAGTTAAACATTGCCATCAATTATTAAACTGCAGATCGCCACCACCGTGGAGCATTTTTTACTGTTTTTAGTGGTGTAGCAACACCCAGGGAAATAGGTAAACTTCCTTTGTGCCCCTTTTATTAAAATAATATGTGCAGAAAAGGATAAAAGACTTTCATTTTGAAGGGCAATTTTTCCAACATAATTCGTTTAAAAAAATTGTCCACAGGCATTTCTGCAAGTTTTATTCATTAGCTGTGCCTGTTCATCATGTGAACAGACATGAACAGATCAGAGGGATGGGCGGGGCTGGACATGTAAGGGGGGACTGTATGGGGTATTGGGGGTATAGGGAGGTGGGGGCGTATGTGTGGGGGGGTGGGGAGGGGTTGGTGCAGTTATGTGGGGGGAGTGCATGTGTGTGTTAGAGGGTATGAGGAGGTGGGGGTAGGTGTGGACGGTAGAGGGAGGAGAGTGTTGGGGGTGGAGAGAGGAGTGAGTGTGGGTATGTAAGGTCGGAGAGCGGAGTGGGTGGGTGTATGTGTGTGTGGGGGGGGTACACGGAGGTGTTGGGTAGGGCTGGGCGGTGTGGGCGGAGGTTCGTATCTCGGTATTCGTGCCGGGCATCTCGGTGTCGGTGTGGTGCGGTGTGGCTGCGGGTTGGTTGGGGGCCGGGCGCTTTGGTGGGGGGTGCGGTTTTGTTTGTGGCTTCCGGGGCTTTTTGTGCGGGGCGGGCGCAGGGGGATCTGTATCCTGTATGTGGTTGCTCTTGTGGTATTGATGTCTTGGGTGCCCATGTCTCGATGTGGATGCGGTGACGGTATATCTTTCAGCCCTAGTGTTGGGGTAGGTGTGTGGGGAGTGTGTGTGCGAGCGTGGTGGCGGGGTAGGGGGTGGTAGAGGTGGTGGCGCCCTGGTGTCAGGTGTATGGGGCAGGGACTTTGGGGTGGGGGCTGGCCTGCCCTGGGGGGCGTCGTCTGGGGGGTCCGGTCCTCCTGGGTTTCGGTTGGGCCGCCCGGGTCCGGGGGGGGTGGCTGCTCCTGGGCGCTTGGGCCCTGGGCCCGGCGCTGTCTCCGCACCGGGGGACCCCCAGCGCCCGGTGGGGTCGGCAGCTGCTGGTCTTGGTCCGCTGGGGCCTGGGCCTCCAGACTGCAGGGGGCTCCGGCTGGGGCCGCCTTTTGCCGCCCTTCGGGGGATGCATGTCCGCTCTTTGGGGGGGGTAGCTGGGATCTGGGCCTCTGGGTGGCTGCTGGGGGCCTGGGTCGCGAGCCTTGCGGGCTTCCTCCTCCTTGCGGAGACGAGGCTGCATCTGCATGACTGTATCACCACGGAGCACCCTTTATTATGCATGTTGACACTGTGACACTACTTCCCATTGCGATGACTAGGTTGTACCTCTTCTCTACTTCCCATTGCGATGACTAGGTTGTACCTCTTCTCTACTTCCCATTGCGCTGACTAGGTTGTACCTCTTCTCTGCGTAGTTCTGCGTGTGTTTGTGTGTGTTTGTATGATCTGAGGATATTTAGGCCACCTGCAGGTCCTCCTGTAGGGGATTGCTTGTTTTGTTTTCCAACAGAGACCTTGGTTGTTTAGGGATTGCGGTACAGATTGTCAACGGAGCTCAAGTCTGAGGTCTGCAGGAGCCTGTCCTCACTCAATCCACACCCTGACCTTTGACCTACAGGCCAGCAGAGATTTTTTGATAGCAGTTTTGAGCATAAGAAAATGAGTTATTAATCACAGAAATGTATTACGTATATCGTTGAGTGTAACTGATGAGTAGAAGCATGTAGTTGTTGATTTATTAATCAAGGGACGCTGACAATATATAGAGTCAGAATGAAGGAGACTGCTGAACACAGGGAAAGCTGGTTTTAAGTTCCTACCCCCGCCCTGCGAATGGGGTAGCACAAAGGAGAGTATTGAAGCAGAATTATAAAGGAATGATTGAAATAATGAAGTCATATGGAAGGAATATAACCAATTATTTGAAATATAAAGAAGAGAATAAGAGGTATAGTGACTGAGTATGTCACGAGGCCACAGCAGCAAGCTAAAGATTCGACACACCCTGGCTCGCTGCAGCAACGAACAAAGAGGAACTTGAACGCTCCCTACCTTGTGACAGAAACACATGATGGTCAAGTCATCCTTCTGGGATGATCAATTAGTCAAACCAATCAGAGGGACCAGAACCGGGTCTTGTGATCACCCCACAACCAAGGGGATAAAAGATCCCTCTAAAGTGCTATTATACGGATTACGTTCGTGGATCTGAAGAGGCAGGATGCATCCTTACCATCTGAAGGAATCGGACAGAAGGCTTATTTTTCAGTTGGATTATTAACACCAGATCTGGATGTAATCTCACCCAACTTTCAACTGAAAAGGATTTTAGCTTCTGGACTGATAGCATTGGCCTAAGTGCTTCTAACGGTGACAGCTTGGGCCCTCAGGACGGAGGGTCCAGGACAGCTGTCACTGGGGCACATAAGTGGATTCGAAGCCCGATCCGAGGCCACGGACACTGGACTTTGGACCACTCTCCTAAAATTTTAACAGGTTATCAGCTTTGAGTTTCCAAAGGACTCTAAACATTTAAATGTATACCAAGAAATAATTAGGCTTAATTTGTGAGACATTTTACACAGAATGGAGAAGTTAAGATGCTAGAATATGATGAGATCATTTTGATTAGTTTGGGAATTGTCGGATTTTCTTTGATTATTGGACTTCTTATTACCGGGTTTAATTTCAGTTATCCCATTTTTGAATGTTTTACTGAATCGGAACCCACGATTAGATCAAGGTGTTGGAGACGGATGATTATTTCATTTATACTGGGTTTTATAAATTGTTACTTGATTGTCCTTTTGATTATTTTAAGCTGTTTATACCTTGTCATCCCCTGCTAAATTGCTTTAATAAATATAACCTGCATGAAGAATAATTAGTGATTATTTCACGTTTTCACCGCTCGTTGGTTGCTACCCCCCGTTAGGGGTAAAGTGGTCTAGGCAGTTTCCTGCCTATTTCTAACAACTTTAAATGGTCCTAACAGGTTGGTTTTAGCCTATTAACATGTCCCAGCATCCTGTACCTACCTGGATGTTAAATATTCCGGATCTGAACAAGTGCTCGGAAAACGTTTAGGGGATAAGCTTTCGACGAGGTAAGGTAGCTGATTGAGGGTGTCCGGGGGAAGGGGTTGTTCCTCCCGTGAGAGACTCGCAGCGAGATAGGGGCAGACCTTATCGAATTAAGGAAGTTAGTTGTCCGGACGAATTATCCCCGCCACCAGCTTATACTCGGCTTATGAGTCAAAACCCTTCACGGTCTTGGAACCTTTTGGGGACTTTTAGCTGATTAAACCCGTTACTGGAGAGCTGGTTTTCCCGATTTATACCATCCACGGATCGAGGGTTTTCTGACATGGCGCCCAACGTGGGGCGGCGACGCCCTAGGATTTTAACGGACTGAACCCTGATTTTTGGGCGGTGTGCCAACCCAACACCCTCAGCAACCGCACCCAGGAGTATTGGGGGACCGCGGTTCTGTTGGGTGTGTCTGCCATCGGGTGCACACCGTAAAGGGTTTTATTGGGATTTTGGTACGTGTGACACCCCGTACGCCCAGAGGAGCTGGACCGTGGATTATTTTTCGAAGGTTGCAGCTTGCTGGGGTACACCACAGGGGTTCACACCGACTGGACGTGTGGGTCTGACACTCCCTGAGCAGCCGCACCCCTGGATATTGGTTGGGGCCGACGGTGTTGCAGGGAGTGGCCCGCAAGGATCTGCACTGTCCGCTGCACAGTGTGGGGTAAGTTGCCCCATCACTGACCCTGAGTAACAGGGGACCTGGTCGAAAGGTCCCGTTGAACCGTGTTGCCTGGGAATAGGCCACAAAAGAACAAGCTCAGGTCGGTTAAAGTGAAGTGGAAGGATCCCCCACCGACTGAGCTGAACAACCCCGCTGGGCCTCCATCCCCGCCCGACAGGCCCAAGGGAGGGCTTTGGACGCAGCAGCAACTCGAGACCCAGAGCAAACGCCACTAAAAAAAAAAAAAAAAAAAAAAAAAAAAAGAAAACCCTAACCATGGCAACCTCAGAAGAACAGAGCCACACCGCACAACTAGACGGGGGTCAAGAACCCCTCCTAAACGACCAGACCGAGCCGAGAAGTCCCTGGCATGGGCTCCTGCCAAACCCTCAATACAACCCAGACCCCCACCCAACCACGATGCCGGGTGACATTCAGCCTGAAGGAACAGAGGGGCTAGGACCTTCCGCCCACCCGCCGGGGACCCCTAGGGGAGAAACAGCGCCGGTGGTTCCACCGAACGTAGAAGGGAAAGCCCGGGTCCCCGTCGGCATTATACCATATGGAACCTCATTTATGGACTGGTCCATTAAGGTGAGGAAGAGGTGGATTGAAACCTGGGATTCAACGGAACGAGCCCATATGTGTCTTGAGGGGGGACCCCGGGCCCCTGCATTTTCCGACAGGATAGAGAAGTCCGGCATCTGGCTAGTAGTTGTACAGTCTCCTAGGGGACCAACAGTGGGATTGGACCCCTGGATAGAGTGGATGAGAAGAACCCTGATCGACCTGGGGGATTATAAATTAACCTTCCTCATCAGCCCAAACCCCACTTATGATGCGCTGATATCAGCACTGGCTTCACGGGCAGGGCTTATTGCAGGACTTCACGATGCCACCACCAAACCTATAAAGTGGAGTACAAAACACGAGGACATGTGGAAAAGTAATCCAGTACCACCGCCCGGTGGATCCGGAGACCCCGGGACCACCGAAGCCGTAGGAGAAGGAAGTCAAGCCAGCCGTGCCGTATCAGTCGTAGATGAGGAGGAAAGTGGGGAAGAGTATCAGTCAGACCAGGAGGGACCTTACCAACCGGAGTCCTCCAAGATACCTGTGATGGTGCTGCCCCCTGATAGGAGGAACACACAATTGGACCGAAGAGAGAATTAACAGATGGAAGAACCTGTGGAGCAGCCCAGATGTGGTCATGGAAAGACTGCATGAGCTCCGAGCAGGAGATATGATCCTCTCTGAAAAGAAGGATCCCTTAACAGGCTGCAAGTGGATATTAGTTCATTCCATCCCCTCCAGCTCGAGGAAATTCCTGATGCTGTGGGTCGGATGGTGGAAACGCACGGTGAAGCAGCTGACGCCATACACCATCCAGGGGCTTGTTAGCCCCCACTCGGACTACGATTCCATAATCAAGATGTTAGGGAAAAACACCGGATGTGAACCTAAGCTAATTAACAGCAAAGCCAGAGCAGCAGCCTGGACGGGACCTCTGAGTGCCGCATGGAACGCAAACTCCCCAGGCTACGGGCAAAGTGCCCAGGTTTTTGGAGTTGGAACAAAAAGAAGAAGAAGAAGACGAGGCTGATCCAGCCAGAAAACTAGAATATGACACAGAGGAAGAGCAGGAGCTGGAAGCATTGACCACAGGACACCGAACCCCGGAGCGGAGGGGGTGACGGGCGTGGCACTCAGACCCCAAGCCTCGTCGGAGAAGACTCACAGTTTGGGCCCACTCGGGGAATTAGAACAGCCCTTAAAATAGCACGTGAAATGGCCGAACTAACTGGAGCTGACGGAGCGAGTGAACCCAGACCTAAGAAGGCTGAACTACCACGGCTGGAGGCCCTCCCAGTCGGGACCCGCGAGATCAAGCTGGAACCACATCTAAGTTATTGGACGTGGAGCGGAGACCCCTGGGCGATAAACACGCATGCCATGCTCATGCTCACGGACCCCCTGCTTATGCCTCGCAATAAAGGATACAGAACCATCGTGGCTGCCCGATACGGGAAGGAATTAAAAATCAAATCCCGAGAGCGAACCAGACAGAAGCTGCTCCAGCCACCAGGTGTGACCAAGCCAGAAGTATTCCTGACCGGTGACCGCTTTTGCCATGCGTTCATTCTGATCCCATTCCCCCCTGTATGACCCAGAGATGGGTGTGCCAAAGTACACCAGACTCCTGTTGGCAGGATTAGTTGAAGGCTTTCGAGCAGCAGAAGCCCATGGATTCCGAAGAATTGTCATCGGATCGGATGGACTGAGGAATGGCACATACACCTGGCGAGACGCTGAAATCGCCGTGACAGCGGCCCTACGATACCATCATGAGGTACAAAAGACAGAAGAAGCCATTGACCAAATAATCTGGGTAACCAGCCTGCAGCAACAAGCAGAAAGGATGGAGAGAGCCCTCAGGGCTTCAGGAGCCAGTGGGGAACCCAAGCCTGCACTACCAGGAGCCGCCCAGCCCCCACCCGGGACCGTTGCTTTAACCCCTTTCCACATAGCCGCCCTGGGAAATTCCAACCCAGAAAGAGTACAGGAGGCTAGGCCTAAGAAGAACCAGGCGAAGACCAGGCACCTGGGTCCTGAACCCGGAGATTACCTCTCGGATGCCAGGTACGCTGAATGGTTGGAGAGGGCAGCAGAGGCACAAGGTGGCTATAAAATCGAGCCAAGAAGGGAGGAGTCCGGACCCCTAATCTCTTTAAGCCCGGGGCAACAAGGGAATAGTGTTCCAGATCACACAGCCCTGCTCCGCATGCAGGCCCAGACTGAATGGCCACCTATAGCTAATGACACCTGGTCCGATGATGAACGAGATCCCACGGGACTTGGATTAAACCTGGAGCCCCAGCAGGTGGTGCACAACCGGAGTCATGTGAGCCCAAGCCCGATCCGGACACCAGGAGCCAGAGTGAGCGACGTACACCCCGTAATCATCCGTAGCGAGCTCCATCCCCCGGGAGACACCAGAGCCGCACAGCCCCCAATCCAACTCAGCCCCTACAAGGTGATGGGGGATGGAGGGGGAGCTGGAAGTCCCAGCAGGAGAAGTGGATATGCCGAGATGGGTGTGATGACGGAACACCTGGAAAGGGCAGAGAGAGATGATGAAGAAAGAGACCCTGAACTGTCCCGAGCTAACTCTTCACTCTCCTCACATGGAGAGCAAATAGAACCAATAGCCCTAACTCGAGGGAGCAGGAGAGGAGAGAAAAAAAGGACAGAAGTATTTGATATTTACACACCCAGTCGCGCCCTGGCACGGACCCACCAGTACGGACCCATAACAGCCAAAGGAAACCGTACCACACACATCCCTGAAGTGGACCAGACAGTGTACGAACTCCCCCACTCCTGGACAGATCACTTGGATGACTACCTGACCCTAGCAGTATCAGCACCTCGCAGTGAGTGGGCCAACATCTCGATGATGCCATCATATCGCGGACTAGTAGTGGCCACAAACCTTACTGCTAATTTTAGAACAGGATATCTGGCCATCGCTCATGATGTGTTACTGAAACGAATGAAGAAAGCTGCTGTGGATGCAGCTAAACTGGCTCTCCGGAGGGAAGCAGAGGTCCTCTCCAGTGATGAGGAACAGTAGCCCCGGAGACCTCAAACCCCCGAAAGGAGGAGGCGTGTCGGGTCCCCAGAAATACCAGAAAGACCCGACAGCATGGACCAAGAGACCGGAGAACCTGATGCCCCTGGTCCGGGGCCAAGTAACCCGCCTGACCGGACTAGACCCCGACCTGCACCCTCCTTCGTAGCCACTACGGAAGAGTTCAAGTCTGTAGGAACGTTCGTAAGAAAGAGACAGAACGGAGAGAATTTAGTGGAGTACCTAAAGCAGACCTGGCCTATCGTGAATGCACTGGTGGGGGAAAATGAAGCCGTAAAGAAGACCTGGCTGTTAGCAGCTGTCGGCCACCCACTAGATGCCACCGGTACGGCCCAGGAACAGTACGAGAGAATCGTCAGAGGACGAGGGGGCCGCAATGAAGAAGAACAGTTTATCAACTTGGGAAGAAAATCCCTGGATGAGAGTGTGTCCCTTGAAAGTGTTTGGCACTGGTTGAAAGAGAAGGTGAAGAAAGAGAATCATGTGGAAGTGCTGAGGAAGTTGACTAAAGGACGGGTGGCTGAAGACTGGTTTGCCACTATGTGTGAGGAAGAGGAAGAAGGAGAAATGATGAGGACTATCCGTAAGTGGGACCTGAAGCAGGATTATCACGCCAAAAAGAGACTACAGGAGGCTGCTCGGAGACCCCCGCAGCCTGCACCTCCGCGGCCTCCCCAACAACAAAGCCGCGCCCCTGACCCCCCTTCGGGGCCCAGAGGACCGCCCAGAGGAGGAAACCAAGGACCTCCCCGAGCCACGAGACCTCCTCAGCCGCGTCCTCCCCCAAGCAACTGGGTTTCCAGGGAGGAGTTTAACAGACTCACTCCTGAACAGAAGGACGCCTTGCAGAAGGCACGAGAGGCCCACCGGCGTGAGCCTCAGCCTACCCCGCAACAATAATGGCCACAGGGAAACGGGTCATCCTGGAATCTGCATACTGGGTAGGAGATGAAATCTACACGTTAGTGGATGGAACCCCTTATCTTGTGGATACAGGAGCCGAGGTGTCAATGACCCGTGAGCCCCTTAAAGTAATTGGACACCTCAAAGTTCAAATGGCAAGTGGAAAAGTGGAAAGGATGCCGTTTGGAGTAAGGAAAAACATCATTTGGATCCTAGGACCCAACAATCTGATCACAGTAAGAGATATGGAACAATTAAAGGACCCAGGAATTAAAGGAAAAATATGGAAGAAAAGATTAAAACAACTTCAAACCCGTTTAGTACGGATTGGAAATCCTCCAGCAAAGCCAGTCACGGAAGGCTGGTATAAACCTGTAGATATCCCTACAGTAACTGAACAAAAGTTACGCGAAAGTGATTTCTCCTACATGGGGAAACAAGAGCTGAAGAAGATCCTAACCAACGCTTCAGTAGCAAGGTTCAAGAATGACTGCGGAGATTTAGGCTCTAAATATGTGCATACCATCGAAGGAGGAGTACACCCGCCTGTCCGCCAGTACCCCTTAAATCCTGAAGCCGTTGCGGAAATGGATCTAATAGTAAAAGAATTGACAGCGCTGACCATTGTGAGAGAAGAACCGAATCCCATCACCAACAGCCCTATCCAGGCAGTGAAGAAGCCGGAATCAGCCGGAGGAGGCTGGAGGCCAGTGATTAATTTCAAAGCCCTGAACCGCAGAACTATCGCTAACAGAGCTAGCCTCATTAACCCGCAGGGAACCCTGAAGACCTTAAAAGTCCGGAGATTTAAATCCTGTGTGGACTTGGCAAATGGATTTTTCTCACTAAGATTGGCCCGCGCATCCCAAGGGAAGACCGCCTTCACACACCGCGGGACGTCCCTAGTGTGGAATCGTCTTCCCCAGGGCTATAGGAATTCCCCAAATGTGTTCCAAGCCGCGGTCCTAGACATCCTCCAGGGCCTGGATGTGACCGTATACATAGATGACGTGTTTCTGGCTGATGATGATGAAGCTCAGCATCTGAACCATTTGGCAGCAGTAATCACACGGCTGACAACAGCAGGCCTGAAACTCAACCTGAAGAAGTGTCAGTTTGGACAGCACCAGGTAACCTACCTAGGATTCCAGGTGTCCACCGACCTGGGACTATCCGAGGGATATCTGGAAAAACTAAGACTAATTGAGCCACCAGCAACGCTGAATGAATTGCAGAAAGTACTCGGGCTGTGCAACTATGTCAGAGATCATGTGCCTCATTACCAGCGACATGCCAGACCCCTGTACGCTTGTCTTAAGCAAGGAAACAGCAGCCCATGGACATGGACAGCTACCGACCAAGGAAACCTCGAAGCCCTAGTAAGAGCTATAAAAGAAGCCGTCAGACTGGAACCCCGCAGCCTAACAAGCCGCCTAGTGGCTGTGATATGTTGTGAAGAGGATAACACTATGGTGAAAGTGAGTAATGAAGATGGAGGACTAGTAACTCTATGGAGCTACACTCTAACCTCAGTAGAGAAGAAATTCACCCCAGAAGAGAAAGAACTGGCTGTGCTAGCGCGATATTGGGGTTCACTGAAAGAACTAGCTCAAGGACAAGGCATTCGAGTCATCACACAAAGCTTAGTGCACCGCTACCTGAAGAAGGAGACAGTTGACAGTACTAAAGCTACAAATATCAGATGGGCGAGATGGGAAGACATGCTCCTCGACCCCGATCTGGAGATCGGGCCCGTCACACCGACAAAGAAAAAGGCTGTGAAGCCTCAAGAACCTGAGACTCAGGACAGAGAATGGATTCTGTATACAGATGGATCCAAAAAAGGAACAGACCAGTTTGCCTATTGGGGCTTTATCCTGCTGCAGAAAGGAAAAGAAATATGCAGACGGAAAGGTAAAGTACCCGGTAGTGCACAGACCGGAGAGGTCACAGCAGTCCTGGAAGGACTGATTGAGCTCGAAAAGAGGAAAATAAAACAAGCTGCTGTTATAACTGACAGCCAGTACTGCGCACAGGCGCTAAAAGAGGATCTAGCCATTTGGGAGGAAAATGGCTATGAGAATGCAAAAGGAAAACCTGTTATTCACCACGGAGAGTGGAAGAAGATAGCAGAGTTAAGAATGAATATGGACCTGATGGTCACCCACCAAAAGGCTCATTCCAGGAAAGGTGCCTACTGGGAAGGGAATGACGAAGTGGATCGGTTTGTGCAACAAAGGAAAGTTGTTTTCATTGGGCTCGAGGAATTAAAGGACTCACCTAAAGGAAAGGTAGTCCCAGAGGAGTTGGCCCCTAAAGTGATCCAGGCCCTGCATGAGGAGCTGGGCCACGCTGGAGCTTGGGCAACTCGGAAAAAGCTGGAGGAGCAGCACCTTTGGATTCCCCACCGGCTGATACGCCGCGGGCTGAAAGAGTGTGAGACGTGCGGCCGTTTCAACGCTGGACGCCGCGGGCAGCGAATGGATGGATTAACAATTAAAAGCACTGTGCCCTGGGGATCTGTGTGCATGGACGTAGCCGGACCCCTCGGCATCACAGGAAAAAAGGGTGAGAAATACCTGCTCGTGCTAGTAGACTCAATGTCAGGATTTGTGATCGTAAAACCTGTGCGTGCAGCTAATGGCAGCAGTGTTGTGAACATGCTGGACCAGGTCTGCAGCACAGCTGGAGTACCCAAGGAACTAAGAACGGATAATGGGACTCACTTTCGTAACTCCCAAGTGGACCGGTGGTGTCAAGAGAATGGGGTAATGAGAATCTATTCCCCACCGTACACCCCCCAAGCCAATGGAGTTGTGGAGCGAGCCATAGGATTAGTAAAAGCTTGGATCGGGAAGAATGCTAACACCAAGGAATGGAGCCTGAAGGCCCTGGAAATAGGGCGTGTACTGAATGACCGCATTCGAGCGGGCAGGCCAGCCCCCTCGCAGGAGCTAAACCAACGCCCCTTTGTGACGCAGGAGTTAGGGCGGGACTCAGGAACAAAATCAGACTGCAGCCAAAATGGCCCGTCATTCTCCGTGGGTCAGAAAGTGTGGCTCAAGGCTCGAGACCAGCCCGGCCAGGCACCAGTAAGAGCCAAGTACGACCTGACTGACATTGTGGAAGAAATACTGGACGAGAATACAGTGAGACTGAAGAAGAAAGGAATCCAAGGAGTGGAGCAGCTCAAGCCAGCTTTTTAGCTTAACTAAACCAGGGACCCGCCACGATGACCACAAGCAAGCCTGACCTACCTCCCTTCATCCGAGTGGCGCGGATTCATGGGGTGGTAGTGTTGAGACGAACACCTACTGAGCTCTATGCAGGAAGAGCTCTTAAAATGTTGGAGTATGCGAGGAAAGGATATATATCACCGGAACCAGAACCGCTGCGCTGGGAAAAGATCTTCAATGCATGCGCAGTCTGTTCCTCACCCAGCACCCTGACGGTGCTGTGGCAAGGGCCGGGAGAGGCCAAGCCAGTAAAGACCATCGGGAATTTGAGAGAATTCCAGAAGATGGAGTTTAAACCTGTGAAGGTATTGGATGCCTACATTTGTGGAATGTGTAGATTATACTTTTTGCCCCGACTGGAGGTCCAACACCAAGGAGACCTCAGAGAATCACGTAGCCCATCCGGAGTCTGCCTTTGCCTCTGGGATGGAGAAACCCTCCGCCGTTGTGACCCCTGCCTGGAGGCCTCCTCAGCAGGAAAAATGCTTACCTTGAGCAGCGCTCATGGATGGGAGGTAAAACGATTTATCGACCCCCTAATGTCCCTAAAGAAGATGGACGCTTGGGGATCCCCCACAGCAGAGCCCTCAACAACCACTGATGAAGTGGGAGCCCTGACCTCAGCGATAACTGATCAGACGCCTAGCGCGTCCGCCCCCCTGAGTCCCCCAGTAACCCCCCGGAGACGACGTGGGATAAAATCAATTATGGAGGATTGGTCCTCCCCTCTGCACTACGCGTTGGATGTCAACTGGCCTTATGCTCCCGGAGGAACCCCGGTGCTCCGACCCCCTCTGGCTGCCCTCCAAGTGCCCCGGGTGCTACGAGTATTTAGGGACCCGGGGCACCCTGAATATGAAGAGGGCCTCGAGAAACTCCCCAGGCATGAAAAAGAGCAGGCTGAAGCTGAAGGATGGATTGGCCCCTGGGAGCTCACTACCTGGAAGAAGCTGATTGAGGAAGTAATGTGGGACTCCACCTTGCCGTTGATTCCTACTACACGCACGGAGAGTGACTCAGGACGGCTCACAAACCTCTTTTATTTCACCAACAGCCTGGATGCTTATGGGGACGAGCACGCAGTGGCCCGGGTAAAAAGCAAGACCTTTACGGTCACCCCTGAGCATTGGTTCAGGAACGGCCGGTTGCAGACCCCAGAAGGGATCCCAAGCCGAGCCCCTTCACCGGCCCACCCAGAACAAATCCACCAAGTAACCGTTCAAGTCTCCATGGTAATGACCCCCTACGGTGGAGTTCACTCAGTAGGGGCGGACCTGACTCTAGAACGGGAGGACCAGGAGGAGGGACGCGAGGAGGAGCCCCAGGGCTCAGGAAGCTCAGTCCCTCGACGCTCAGGCAAGAGACAGGGACTGCGGAAGTGGCTCAAGAAATGGAGGTCGAACACACGATCGACCCCTCCAAACCAGGAGTAGAAGATCGACCCTACGAGATCCTTGGGGGATGGAATTACAAAAAACCTTTATACGAGCAGTTGGAAGATTGGACCATGCCCCCACAGCACATACTCGGAAAAGGACCATCTTCTCCCTTCCGGAAACACCCCAAGGATCGAGAAAACCACAACTATTCGGAGCAGCAAGGGTATAGTTATAAATACAAATGCCCCTTCCTGCGACTCCCAAAGGAAATTGTTTGGCTTGATACTCCCCGTCGCGATTTCTCTAACCGCACGGGTGCGTGCGGTTCAGCAGCCTATTTCTGCTCAAATGCAGAATTTTGGAGGGACAAGCGGACTCAGGATCCATGCGGAACCAGACCAATATTACACCCGACCTACCTACAAAAGCATCGTAAGTTGCCGGAAACCATAACGGGACCACCGCCCCCACTCTCGACGGTCGAGGCGGAAAAATACTTCGGGATCAATCTAAGGACTAGGCCCCAACAACCTACATTCCCCTGGCCAGCTTCAGTGCCGTGGGTCCTGAATACTGCATTCCTCAAGTATCAGAATGCCACGTTCCAGCTCAGGTGGGGTCCGAATTACGTTAATTATCCCAAATTAACTTATGTGGACATCAAGCTTAATGGGGTGTGCATATGGACCACTGATCCCTTAATGAGGGCAGCATGGGAGGTGACTCTACGCTCAGGCAGCAGACCCCTCATCGAGAACTGGTGGGTAAACCTCCGAACAGAAGAGGTCCTATTGGGCCGTCTGATGCAGGGAGAGTGGCCCGTGTGGGCTTATAACACCGTACCTCGGGACCACTGCCAAGAAATACCAAGGCACTTCCAGCACTTCCGATCCACTGACTCTAGGTTCCAAACCCAACCATACAAGGTTCGGATGGTGGAAACCCAGTACGACCAGCCCCTATTCGAGAACCTGGTGCTGGCAGAAGACAGTGGTGAGGAGTTCATTGACAGCCTAAAAGACCTAATTAACCCTGATGCGTTCATGTTTAGGGCCGAAAACCTACTGCAGGGACCAGTAAGAGAATCCACCCAACGTCATTACGCTGTCTGGTCCTACGCATGGAGGGGGTTGGACTTAAGACTGCACAGCTACCCCTCCCCCCTCCTTCTCTACTTGCTTAAAGGACGGGTTGGTCTGAACACGATCAGACAACCACACGGAGCGTATCGAGTACCACCCCCTGTGCTTGTCATCATAGGAGACGCACCCTTCCCGACTCAGCTCCCCCACACGGATCCAGCCAACCCAGCAGCGCGAAGTTATCGCTGGCACCGGGGTAATAGATTTGTCTGACCCACATGGATTCCCGTCCTAGCTTACCACCACTCCCCCTCCAGCCTATACACTACCCACCAAACTACCGCTCCCCTCCTCCCACGCGCCCACAAAGACGGCTAAGTGAGGTCTACGAAAACTTAGCCACTCTACGAGAGTCACGAAGATGCCCCAGAAATTGTCCTAAGGAGTGGCTTTATTTTGTATTGAAGATACTAATCGCGTTTGGAGGCTCCGGCGCAATCCTGGCCATACTGTATTATTATGGCCTCGGCCCGTGGACCTTAACCCATGTCAAGGTCCGCTATGCCACAACCAAGCCTTTCACCCAGACCTGCTCGAACGCGGAGTACCGGATGATGCAGCTGACATGGGACAACAGCACTAAGGAGTGCTACAAACACCTGATCTCGGAATGGGAAAAGGTGCGGACACAAGATTGGCAGCGGTGGATGACCGTGCTTAACTCCACTGTTCTCCTGTCAGCCCTAAAGAAGCAAGAAACTCTTCCCGATAACCGCTGGATGATCAACCTCATGAAATTCGAGGAGACAGGGTATGTCACTGTACAATTAATTATACTCAAATCGAATGAGAGGAAAAGCGGGCAATGTAACTGGATTATGGCCGAAAATGAATCCCCTCGGTGGTACTGTACCTGGGGTTGTAGACCCTTGGTTGGACTAAGTGGGGGCCACTGGGTGCCAGAAATAGTGTATGATGCCCCTTACCGCAACCTCTCATGTCCTGGATATTTCCCCCGATTTGAACAATTTTGGGGTTATTACAACCTGTCCTGTCAGGAGGGGCCAAGCCATTGGCCTCAAACCACCACCACAGCCCCTAACCGGCCCAGAGTGTTGGCTCAGCGACTGGATGTATCAGCCCTCAGGGCCACCCCTGCACCCTGGACCGCTCCTGAACGGACACCCACAGATCCTTCCACTCTTAAGATTGTCGACCCCGGCTTTGTTCATCGCAGGTCGGCCCACGTGGCTCGTAGCCAGGCCCTCACAAAGGAATGTCTCACCCAGAAATTAACTCATCTAGCTCCCTGCTTCTGGAACATACCAAAGGGATGTAAGACGCAGCCTTTTCAGGTCATAACCCCAGCCAAGATTCTGCGTTTCCACGCGGGGGTGGACTATCCTTTCCGCTATGAGGATGTGGTTGCATACCATGAAGGATGGCTGAATGACACCCTACCCTGGGTCTGGATAACCCCTCTGTCTTATTTCCTGGGGGCATTCACCCCAGGCTACGCCCGCACAGCTCAGGGCCTGTCAGGCCCCTACACCACAGACATGTATGTCCAAAAACTGCCCACACCGGATGACCTGCACGCTGCCCCTAAGGGGGGACTTTCAAAAGATTGACGAGTGTGTCACCCAAGCCATGTATGATGACCTGAATGGCACAGATTTTGTGGACAACGGCGCTTCACCCCGCTGCCCCCTGATCCAGGAATGGAGACGCACTTGGGGCTACTGGACATATGACTGTGCAGGGCTCCTGAAGAATAAGACCGTCAAGGGAGTACTGCAGGCCTGGAAAGAGCATCACTCCAGAGATGAATCCACAACCTGGTGGGGCCTGCAAAAGGAGGAAGTGCAGAAGTGGGTTGAACCATGCCTGAGCAAAACCTCCAATTACTGGGTGAAGTATCAATATCTGGCCACCGTTTACTCTAAAGACAAGGACATTTGGCCCGGAGCCTTGTATAGTCCCCGGCCAGTTGTCAGCCCAAAACCTTGGAGAATGGTGTGTGACAGGGCTAACACCACCTGCACAGTAAGTTTGTCCCGAGGGCACTGTGGGCTTGTGCCAGGATGGAACGAACACTGTGAGGAACATTACGGGGGAGAGGAGGATACCTATGTTCAGGAAGCGGTCTGGAAGAGAATCGATGGAGAGTGGCAACGCTCATTTCCCCCTGGAGTTGGCTGCACCAAAGCAATTCTGGGGCATGGTATGATGAGGAGAAAGGATGTGAACTATCAAGTTATCCCTTATGTTGTTGACCCCCTGATCGCCATCGCTGAAGGACATGCCTTCAGGAAAAGACTCTGTGAGGGCCAAGAAATCCACGGTTTTGAGTGGCTGGGAAAGAATAAGATCTACAATAATGGAACCTGTCACTCCCCCAGCGAGCACTGGATGCTCTGTGGTCAAGGACGGAGGGCCCACGAGTGTCGCTGGTACGAAGTGGCAGGAGCAGCCTTGGCTGGCACCATTGAAACAGCCGCCGCTGAGGTAATTGAAATAATTGAAGAAGGAGTTACAGTGGTCGGAAGCTGGATATCTACCTTTTTGGGCCGTGTTTGGCCTTATTTGCTTGTCCTTCTGGGGATTCTCATTGCCGCCGTAACTGGGTGGATCTTGGTCAAAGGAGGAGTCAGAGCTGCCCTGAATTCCTGTTCACGAGAGTCCACGCCCCCAGAGGAAACCACAACACCCCTCCTCCGGGAGGAGTCACCCGGAGCTTAAAAGCCGGAGCACACGGCCAGAAGCTCATTTCTACTTCCTTATTTTGTTAAGCATTGACCTGACGGGACATCCTCCAACAATTTTTGCCTACAAAATGGCTTCCTCAAACCGCAGCACTGCAAGCGACATCGGGCTACGCCCAGCTGAGGACGATGTGAGTACACTGGATTTCTGGCTTATGGCCGCTGCATGGTTCTCCTTCTGCCTGACAGGAAACTTCACCCCTATCCCCCCTCTCCGAATCATCGCTGTCATACATGCCATGATCAAGTACACGCTGAATTACGCGTACTTTGGGAGAAAAGATTTGACTCTATCCTTCTTTGTCATATACATCCTGGGCAGGATTCGAGTGCAGTTGGATAATCATGGCATCATTGTCATGGCTGTAACAGCCGCCTGGATTGTCTTAGATCTAACCGCCATGTTTGTACCCTCGTTACAAAATACCGTCCAGACATATTACTTCATCGGAGCAGCATGTTATTTGGCCCATTATGTGTATCAAGTCAGTTCCCTGTTACCTGGACGAAGGGCCAAGTGGGCGTTTCGACTCGCACAAGTAACAGTGTGGGGTTGTATCTGGGCGATTTTAGTCATCCTGCACTTGGTGCACCTAATTTCCCAACTACCCCTGGTGGCATGGATGATGACATATGCAGCGTTTTTCCCATACCAGGGTCAATCCCCTATCCTAATCCCTGGGACTCCCCGACTCTCCCCACAAATACCTCGAGGAAGATCCCCGTCAGGACAACATGCATACGTAGCCTAAAAAGGCTATGTAACCCCAGCTACTTCTCCCTGCAAGCTGAACCCCTTCCCTTTCCCTTGTATTGCATTTATCATTGACTGTGTCGATCTGCATCAACTCTGTGTTCCAGCTGCCTGATGCCTGTGTCTGGTGCGGAGCAAAAGTGGTTGCACTCCCCTACATCTGGGAAGTGGGACATCAACTTTACTGTGAACGATGCCATGGAATTACCCACAACACCTGTTGCGCCACAGGAGTGCTGATACGGGACCAGGAGGCTGTCATCCCTGAAATTTCCTTAAGCCGCCTGGCCTCCCTTCTGCTCGGAGCTCGTCTTCTGAGCTTCACCCCCCCTGGCCCCCGGGCAAGAGGGGCCCACACGGGAACTCACACCTACCATCCTGTGACCATTTGGCGTTATGCTAAAGGCACCCATCATGTCTTCACAGTAGCCCTCCTTGAGAATGGTCGAGTTCTGGATTACAAGGTCGCGCCAGGACCACTTCCATTAAGGATCATGCGCGGCGATGACCTCGACGATGATGGCCCAAGCACTTCAACCGGCACCGGGATGAGAAGGGCTGCTACCGGAGGCTCAGCATCGGAGCAGCCTGCTAAACAATCAGGTCCGATTGTAATCGAAGACGAAGAGGACAACATTACGGATATTTCTGAGCCTGACGATGACGACGTTGATTCTGGCCAGGACACTCCGTCCCAATGCCTCAGTCCTACTTCCCCTTCCCCCGAACCCGAGGCCAACATGTCGTCAGTCAGCCCCACAATCCCGTCGCCTTTGCTCTTGGAAGAACTGAGCAACTTCACACCAGCCGACCCCCCTGTCAGCGCCATGGATGAGTTAATTGCGGAACTGACGGCCCAAGAAACGATCATGTGGCCCCCGGGGAAATCGGCCCGCTAATAGCGGAAAAGAGGGACCAGCTCCAGTCAGACCTCATGGAGGGGTGTCAACGGAGCTCAAGTCTGAGGTCTGCAGGAGCCTGTCCTCACTCAATCCACACCCTGACCTTTGACCTACAGGCCAGCAGAGATTTTTTGATAGCAGTTTTGAGCATAAGAAAATGAGTTATTAATCACAGAAATGTATTACGTATATCGTTGAGTGTAACTGATGAGTAGAAGCATGTAGTTGTTGATTTATTAATCAAGGGACGCTGACAATATATAGAGTCAGAATGAAGGAGACTGCTGAACACAGGGAAAGCTGGTTTTAAGTTCCTACCCCCGCCCTGCGAATGGGGTAGCACAAAGGAGAGTATTGAAGCAGAATTATAAAGGAATGATTGAAATAATGAAGTCATATGGAAGGAATATAACCAATTATTTGAAATATAAAGAAGAGAATAAGAGGTATAGTGACTGAGTATGTCACGAGGCCACAGCAGCAAGCTAAAGATTCGACACACCCTGGCTCGCTGCAGCAACGAACAAAGAGGAACTTGAACGCTCCCTACCTTGTGACAGAAACACATGATGGTCAAGTCATCCTTCTGGGATGATCAATTAGTCAAACCAATCAGAGGGACCAGAACCGGGTCTTGTGATCACCCCACAACCAAGGGGATAAAAGATCCCTCTAAAGTGCTATTATACGGATTACGTTCGTGGATCTGAAGAGGCAGGATGCATCCTTACCATCTGAAGGAATCGGACAGAAGGCTTATTTTTCAGTTGGATTATTAACACCAGATCTGGATGTAATCTCACCCAACTTTCAACTGAAAAGGATTTTAGCTTCTGGACTGATAGCATTGGCCTAAGTGCTTCTAACGGTGACAGCTTGGGCCCTCAGGACGGAGGGTCCAGGACAGCTGTCACTGGGGCACATAAGTGGATTCGAAGCCCGATCCGAGGCCACGGACACTGGACTTTGGACCACTCTCCTAAAATTTTAACAGGTTATCAGCTTTGAGTTTCCAAAGGACTCTAAACATTTAAATGTATACCAAGAAATAATTAGGCTTAATTTGTGAGACATTTTACACAGAATGGAGAAGTTAAGATGCTAGAATATGATGAGATCATTTTGATTAGTTTGGGAATTGTCAGATTTTCTTTGATTATTGGACTTCTTATTACCGGGTTTAATTTCAGTTATCCCATTTTTGAATGTTTTACTGAATCGGAACCCACGATTAGATCAAGGTGTTGGAGACGGATGATTATTTCATTTATACTGGGTTTTATAAATTGTTACTTGATTGTCCTTTTGATTATTTTAAGCTGTTTATACCTTGTCATCCCCTGCTAAATTGCTTTAATAAATATAACCTGCATGAAGAATAATTAGTGATTATTTCACGTTTTCACCGCTCGTTGGTTGCTACCCCCGTTAGGGGAGTAAAGTGGTCTAGGCAGTTTCCTGCCTATTTCTAACAACTTTAAATGGTCCTAACAGGTTGGTTTTAGCCTATTAACATGTCCCAGCATCCTGTACCTACCTGGATGTTAAATATTCCGGATCTGAACAAGTGCTCGGAAAACGTTTAGGGGATAAGCTTTCGACGAGGTAAGGTAGCTGATTGAGGGTGTCCGGGGGAAGGGGTTGTTCCTCCCGTGAGAGACTCGCAGCGAGATAGGGGCAGACCTTATCGAATTAAGGAAGTTAGTTGTCCGGACGAATTATCCCCGCCACCAGCTTATACTCGGCTTATGAGTCAAAACCCTTCACGGTCTTGGAACCTTTTGGGGACTTTTAGCTGATTAAACCCGTTACTGGAGAGCTGGTTTTCCCGATATATACCATCCACGGATCGAGGGTTTTCTGACATGGCGCCCAACGTGGGGCGGCGACGCCCTAGGATTTTAACGGACTGAACCCTGATTTTTGGGCGGTGTGCCAACCCAACACCCTCAGCAACCGCACCCAGGAGTATTGGGGGACCGCGGTTCTGTTGGGTGTGTCTGCCATCGGGTGCACACCGTAAAGGGTTTTATTGGGATTTTGGTACGTGTGACACCCCGTACGCCCAGAGGAGCTGGACCGTGGATTATTTTTCGAAGGTTGCAGCTTGCTGGGGTACACCACAGGGGTTCACACCGACTGGACGTGTGGGTCTGACACTCCCTGAGCAGCCGCACCCCTGGATATTGGTTGGGGCCGACGGTGTTGCAGGGAGTGGCCCGCAAGGATCTGCACTGTCCGCTGCACAGTGTGGGGTAAGTTGCCCCATCACTGACCCTGAGTAACAGGGGACCTGGTCGAAAGGTCCCGTTGAACCGTGTTGCCTGGGAATAGGCCACAAAAGAACAAGCTCAGGTCGGTTAAAGTGAAGTGGAAGGATCCCCCACCGACTGAGCTGAACAACCCCCGCTGGGCCTCCATCCCCGCCCGACAGGCCCAAGGGAGGGCTTTGGACGCAGCAGCAACTCGAGACCCAGAGCAAACGCCACTAAAAAAAAAAAAAAAAAAAAAAAAGAAAACCCTAACCATGGCAACCTCAGAAGAACAGAGCCACACCGCACAACTAGACGGGGGTCAAGAACCCCTCCTAAACGACCAGACCGAGCCGAGAAGTCCCTGGCATGGGCTCCTGCCAAACCCTCAATACAACCCAGACCCCCACCCAACCACGATGCCGGGTGACATTCAGCCTGAAGGAACAGAGGGGCTAGGACCTTCCGCCCACCCGCCGGGGACCCCTAGGGGAGAAACAGCGCCGGTGGTTCCACCGAACGTAGAAGGGAAAGCCCGGGTCCCCGTCGGCATTATACCATATGGAACCTCATTTATGGACTGGTCCATTAAGGTGAGGAAGAGGTGGATTGAAACCTGGGATTCAACGGAACGAGCCCATATGTGTCTTGAGGGGGACCCCGGGCCCCTGCATTTTCCGACAGGATAGAGAAGTCCGGCATCTGGCTAGTAGTTGTACAGTCTCCTAGGGGACCAACAGTGGGATTGGACCCCTGGATAGAGTGGATGAGAAGAACCCTGATCGACCTGGGGGATTATAAATTAACCTTCCTCATCAGCCCAAACCCCACTTATGATGCGCTGATATCAGCACTGGCTTCACGGGCAGGGCTTATTGCAGGACTTCACGATGCCACCACCAAACCTATAAAGTGGAGTACAAAACACGAGGACATGTGGAAAAGTAATCCAGTACCACCGCCCGGTGGATCCGGAGACCCCGGGACCACCGAAGCCGTAGGAGAAGGAAGTCAAGCCAGCCGTGCCGTATCAGTCGTAGATGAGGAGGAAAGTGGGGAAGAGTATCAGTCAGACCAGGAGGGACCTTACCAACCGGAGTCCTCCAAGATACCTGTGATGGTGCTGCCCCTGATAGGAGGAACACACAATTGGACCGAAGAGAGAATTAACAGATGGAAGAACCTGTGGAGCAGCCCAGATGTGGTCATGGAAAGACTGCATGAGCTCCGAGCAGGAGATATGATCCTCTCTGAAAAGAAGGATCCCTTAACAGGCTGCAAGTGGATATTAGTTCATTCCATCCCCTCCAGCTCGAGGAAATTCCTGATGCTGTGGGTCGGATGGTGGAAACGCACGGTGAAGCAGCTGACGCCATACACCATCCAGGGGCTTGTTAGCCCCCACTCGGACTACGATTCCATAATCAAGATGTTAGGGAAAAACACCGGATGTGAACCTAAGCTAATTAACAGCAAAGCCAGAGCAGCAGCCTGGACGGGACCTCTGAGTGCCGCATGGAACGCAAACTCCCCAGGCTACGGGCAAGTGCCCAGGTTTTTGGAGTTGGAACAAAAAGAAGAAGAAGAAGACGAGGCTGATCCAGCCAGAAAACTAGAATATGACACAGAGGAAGAGCAGGAGCCGGAAGCATTGACCACAGGACACCGAACCCCGGAGCGGAGGGGTGACGGGCGTGGCACTCAGACCCCAAGCCTCGTCGGAGAAGACTCACAGTTTGGGCCCACTCGGGGAATTAGAACAGCCCTTAAAATAGCACGTGAAATGGCCGAACTAACTGGAGCTGACGGAGCGAGTGAACCCAGACCTAAGAAGGCTGAACTACCACGGCTGGAGGCCCTCCCAGTCGGGACCCGCGAGATCAAGCTGGAACCACATCTAAGTTATTGGACGTGGAGCGGAGACCCCTGGGCGATAAACACGCATGCCATGCTCATGCTCACGGACCCCCTGCTTATGCCTCGCAATAAAGGATACAGAACCATCGTGGCTGCCCGATACGGGAAGGAATTAAAAATCAAATCCCGAGAGCGAACCAGACAGAAGCTGCTCCAGCCACCAGGTGTGACCAAGCCAGAAGTATTCCTGACCGGTGACCGCTTTTGCCATGCGTTCATTCTGATCCCATTCCCCCTGTATGACCCAGAGATGGGTGTGCCAAAGTACACCAGACTCCTGTTGGCGGGATTAGTTGAAGGCTTTCGAGCAGCAGAAGCCCATGGATTCCGAAGAATTGTCATCGGATCGGATGGACTGAGGAATGGCACATACACCTGGCGAGACGCTGAAATCGCCGTGACAGCGGCCCTACGATACCATCATGAGGTACAAAAGACAGAAGAAGCCATTGACCAAATAATCTGGGTAACCAGCCTGCAGCAACAAGCAGAAAGGATGGAGAGAGCCCTCAGGGCTTCAGGAGCCAGTGGGGAACCCAAGCCTGCACTACCAGGAGCCGCCCAGCCCCCACCCGGGACCGTTGCTTTAACCCCTTTCCACATAGCCGCCCTGGGAAATTCCAACCCAGAAAGAGTACAGGAGGCTAGGCCTAAGAAGAACCAGGCGAAGACCAGGCACCTGGGTCCTGAACCCGGAGATTACCTCTCGGATGCCAGGTACGCTGAATGGTTGGAGAGGGCAGCAGAGGCACAAGGTGGCTATAAAATCGAGCCAAGAAGGGAGGAGTCCGGACCCCTAATCTCTTTAAGCCCGGGGCAACAAGGGAATAGTGTTCCAGATCACACAGCCCTGCTCCGCATGCAGGCCCAGACTGAATGGCCACCTATAGCTAATGACACCTGGTCCGATGATGAACGAGATCCCACGGGACTTGGATTAAACCTGGAGCCCCAGCAGGTGGTGCACAACCGGAGTCATGTGAGCCCAAGCCCGATCCGGACACCAGGAGCCAGAGTGAGCGACGTACACCCCGTAATCATCCGTAGCGAGCTCCATCCCCCGGGAGACACCAGAGCCGCACAGCCCCCAATCCAACTCAGCCCCTACAAGGTGATGGGGGATGGAGGGGGAGCTGGAAGTCCCAGCAGGAGAAGTGGATATGCCGAGATGGGTGTGATGACGGAACACCTGGAAAGGGCAGAGAGAGATGATGAAGAAAGAGACCCTGAACTGTCCCGAGCTAACTCTTCACTCTCCTCACATGGAGAGCAAATAGAACCAATAGCCCTAACTCGAGGGAGCAGGAGAGGAGAGAAAAAAAGGACAGAAGTATTTGATATTTACACACCCAGTCGCGCCCTGGCACGGACCCACCAGTACGGACCCATAACAGCCAAAGGAAACCGTACCACACACATCCCTGAAGTGGACCAGACAGTGTACGAACTCCCCCACTCCTGGACAGATCACTTGGATGACTACCTGACCCTAGCAGTATCAGCACCTCGCAGTGAGTGGGCCAACATCTCGATGATGCCATCATATCGCGGACTAGTAGTGGCCACAAACCTTACTGCTAATTTTAGAACAGGATATCTGGCCATCGCTCATGATGTGTTACTGAAACGAATGAAGAAAGCTGCTGTGGATGCAGCTAAACTGGCTCTCCGGAGGGAAGCAGAGGTCCTCTCCAGTGATGAGGAACAGCAGCCCCGGAGACCTCAAACCCCCGAAAGGAGGAGGCGTGTCGGGTCCCCAGAAATACCAGAAAGACCCGACAGCATGGACCAAGAGACCGGAGAACCTGATGCCCCTGGTCCGGGGCCAAGTAACCCGCCTGACCGGACTAGACCCCGACCTGCACCCTCCTTCGTAGCCACTACGGAAGAGTTCAAGTCTGTAGGAACGTTCGTAAGAAAGAGACAGAACGGAGAGAATTTAGTGGAGTACCTAAAGCAGACCTGGCCTATCGTGAATGCACTGGTGGGGGAAAATGAAGCCGTAAAGAAGACCTGGCTGTTAGCAGCTGTCGGCCACCCACTAGATGCCACCGGTACGGCCCAGGAACAGTACGGGAGAATCGTCAGAGGACGAGGGGGCCGCAATGAAGAAGAACAGTTTATCAACTTGGGAAGAAAATCCCTGGATGAGAGTGTGTCCCTTGAAAGTGTTTGGCACTGGTTGAAAGAGAAGGTGAAGAAAGAGAATCATGTGGAAGTGCTGAGGAAGTTGACTAAAGGACGGGTGGCTGAAGACTGGTTTGCCACTATGTGTGAGGAAGAGGAAGAAGGAGAAATGATGAGGACTATCCGTAAGTGGGACCTGAAGCAGGATTATCACGCCAAAAAGAGACTACAGGAGGCTGCTCTCGGAGACCCCCCGCAGCCTGCACCTCCGCGGCCTCCCCAACAACAAAGCCGCGCCCCTGACCCCCTGTCGGGGCCCAGAGGACCGCCCAGAGGAGGAAACCAAGGACCTCCCCGAGCCACGAGACCTCCCTCAGCCGCGTCCTCCCCCAAGCAACTGGGTTTCCAGGGAGGAGTTTAACAGACTCACTCCTGAACAGAAGGACGCCTTGCAGAAGGCACGAGAGGCCCACCGGCGTGAGCCTCAGCCTACCCCGCAACAATAATGGCCACAGGGAAACGGGTCATCCTGGAATCTGCATACTGGGTAGGAGATGAAATCTACACGTTAGTGGATGGAACCCCTTATCTTGTGGATACAGGAGCCGAGGTGTCAATGACCCGTGAGCCCCTTAAAGTAATTGGACACCTCAAAGTTCAAATGGCAAGTGGAAAAGTGGAAAGGATGCCGTTTGGAGTAAGGAAAAACATCATTTGGATCCTAGGACCCAACAATCTGATCACAGTAAGAGATATGGAACAATTAAAGGACCCAGGAATTAAAGGAAAAATATGGAAGAAAAGATTAAAACAACTTCAAACCCGTTTAGTACGGATTGGAAATCCTCCAGCAAAGCCAGTCACGGAAGGCTGGTATAAACCTGTAGATATCCCTACAGTAACTGAACAAAAGTTACGCGAAAGTGATTTCTCCTACATGGGGAAACAAGAGCTGAAGAAGATCCTAACCAACGCTTCAGTAGCAAGGTTCAAGAATGACTGCGGAGATTTAGGCTCTAAATATGTGCATACCATCGAAGGAGGAGTACACCCGCCTGTCCGCCAGTACCCCTTAAATCCTGAAGCCGTTGCGGAAATGGATCTAATAGTAAAAGAATTGACAGCGCTGACCATTGTGAGAGAAGAACCGAATCCCATCACCAACAGCCCTATCCAGGCAGTGAAGAAGCCGGAATCAGCCGGAGGAGGCTGGAGGCCAGTGATTAATTTCAAAAGCCCTGAACCGCAGAACTATCGCTAACAGAGCTAGCCTCATTAACCCGCAGGGAACCCTGAAGACCTTAAAAGTCCGGAGATTTAAATCCTGTGTGGACTTGGCAAATGGATTTTTCTCACTAAGATTGGCCCGCGCATCCCAAGGGAAGACCGCCTTCACACACCGCGGGACGTCCCTAGTGTGGAATCGTCTTCCCCAGGGCTATAGGAATTCCCCAAATGTGTTCCAAGCCGCGGTCCTAGACATCCTCCAGGGCCTGGATGTGACCGTATACATAGATGACGTGTTTCTGGCTGATGATGATGAAGCTCAGCATCTGAACCATTTGGCAGCAGTAATCACACGGCTGACAACAGCAGGCCTGAAACTCAACCTGAAGAAGTGTCAGTTTGGACAGCACCAGGTAACCTACCTAGGATTCCAGGTGTCCACCGACCTGGGACTATCCGAGGGATATCTGGAAAAACTAAGACTAATTGAGCCACCAGCAACGCTGAATGAACTGCAGAAAGTACTCGGGCTGTGCAACTATGTCAGAGATCATGTGCCTCATTACCAGCGACATGCCAGACCCCTGTACGCTTGTCTTAAGCAAGGAAACAGCAGCCCATGGACATGGACAGCTACCGACCAAGGAAACCTCGAAGCCCTAGTAAGAGCTATAAAGAAGCCGTCAGACTGGAACCCCGCAGCCTAACAAGCCGCCTAGTGGCTGTGATATGTTGTGAAGAGGATAACACTATGGTGAAAGTGAGTAATGAAGATGGAGGACTAGTAACTCTATGGAGCTACACTCTAACCTCAGTAGAGAAGAAATTCACCCCAGAAGAGAAAGAACTGGCTGTGCTAGCGCGATATTGGGGTTCACTGAAAGAACTAGCTCAAGGACAAGGCATTCGAGTCATCACACAAAGCTTAGTGCACCGCTACCTGAAGAAGGAGACAGTTGACAGTACTAAAGCTACAAATATCAGATGGGCGAGATGGGAAGACATGCTCCTCGACCCCGATCTGGAGATCGGGCCCGTCACACCGACAAAGAAAAAGGCTGTGAAGCCTCAAGAACCTGAGACTCAGGACAGAGAATGGATTCTGTATACAGATGGATCCAAAAAAGGAACAGACCAGTTTGCCTATTGGGGCTTTATCCTGCTGCAGAAAGGAAAAGAAATATGCAGACGGAAAGGTAAAGTACCCGGTAGTGCACAAACCGGAGAAGTCACAGCAGTCCTGGAAGGACTGATTGAGCTCGAAAAGAGGAAAATAAAACAAGCTGCTGTTATAACTGACAGCCAGTACTGCGCACAGGCGCTAAAAGAGGATCTAGCCATTTGGGAGGAAAATGGCTATGAGAATGCAAAAGG
The DNA here is from genome assembly GCA_023101725.1 of Atherinomorus stipes. NCBI lineage: Eukaryota > Metazoa > Chordata > Actinopteri > Atheriniformes > Atherinidae > Atherinomorus > Atherinomorus stipes. Next base: position 90,478 of record JALJCO010007349.1, read on the forward strand.
AAAACCTGTTATTCACCACGGAGAGTGGAAGAAGATAGCAGAGTTAAGAATGAATATGGACCTGATGGTCACCCACCAAAAGGCTCATTCCAGGAAAGGTGCCTACTGGGAAGGGAATGACGAAGTGGATCGGTTTGTGCAACAAAGGAAAGTTGTTTTCATTGGGCTCGAGGAATTAAAGGACTCACCTAAAGGAAAGGTAGTCCCAGAGGAGTTGGCCCCTAAAGTGATCCAGGCCCTGCATGAGGAGCTGGGCCACGCTGGAGCTTGGGCAACTCGGAAAAAGCTGGAGGAGCAGCACCTTTGGATTCCCCACCGGCTGATACGCCGCGGGCTGAAAGAGTGTGAGACGTGCGGCCGTTTCAACGCTGGACGCCGCGGGCAGCGAATGGATGGATTAACAATTAAAAGCACTGTGCCCTGGGGATCTGTGTGCATGGACGTAGCCGGACCCCTCGGCATCACAGGAAAAAAGGGGTGAGAAATACCTGCTCGTGCTAGTAGACTCAATGTCAGGATTTGTGATCGTAAAACCTGTGCGTGCAGCTAATGGCAGCAGTGTTGTGAACATGCTGGACCAGGTCTGCAGCACAGCTGGAGTACCCAAGGAACTAAGAACGGATAATGGGACTCACTTTCGTAACTCCCAAGTGGACCGGTGGTGTCAAGAGAATGGGGTAATGAGAATCTATTCCCCACCGTACACCCCCCAAGCCAATGGAGTTGTGGAGCGAGCCATAGGATTAGTAAAAGCTTGGATCGGGAAGAATGCTAACACCAAGGAATGGAGCCTGAAGGCCCTGGAAATAGGGCGTGTACTGAATGACCGCATTCGAGCGGGCAGGCCAGCCCCCTCGCAGGAGCTAAACCAACGCCCCTTTGTGACGCAGGAGTTAGGGCGGGACTCAGGAACAAAATCAGACTGCAGCCAAAATGGCCCGTCATTCTCCGTGGGTCAGAAAGTGTGGCTCAAGGCTCGAGACCAGCCCGGCCAGGCACCAGTAAGAGCCAAGTACGACCTGACTGACATTGTGGAAGAAATACTGGACGAGAATCAAGTGAGACTGAAGAAGAAAGGAATCCAAGGAGTGGAGCAGCTCAAGCCAGCTTTTTAGCTTAACTAAACCAGGGACCCGCCACGATGACCACAAGCAAGCCTGACCTACCTCCCTTCATCCGAGTGGCGCGGATTCATGGGGTGGTAGTGTTGAGACGAACACCTACTGAGCTCTATGCAGGAAGAGCTCTAAATGTTGGAGTATGCGAGAAAGGATATATATCACCGGAACCAGAACCGCTGCGCTGGGAAAAGATCTTCAATGCATGCGCAGTCTGTTCCTCACCCAGCACCCTGACGGTGCTGTGGCAAGGGCCGGGAGAGGCCAAGCCAGTAAAGACCATCGGGAATTTGAGAGAATTCCAGAAGATGGAGTTTAAACCTGTGAAGGTATTGGATGCCTACATTTGTGGAATGTGTAGATTATACTTTTTGCCCCGACTGGAGGTCCAACACCAAGGAGACCTCAGAGAATCACGTAGCCCATCCGGAGTCTGCCTTTGCCTCTGGGATGGAGAAACCCTCCGCCGTTGTGACCCCTGCCTGGAGGCCTCCTCAGCAGGAAAAATGCTTACCTTGAGCAGCGCTCATGGATGGGAGGTAAAACGATTTATCGACCCCCTAATGTCCCTAAAGAAGATGGACGCTTGGGGATCCCCCACAGCAGAGCCCTCAACAACCACTGATGAAGTGGGAGCCCTGACCTCAGCGATAACTGATCAGACGCCTAGCGCGTCCGCCCCCTGAGTCCCCCCCCCCCCAGTAACCCCCCGGAGACGACGTGGGATAAAATCAATTATGGAGGATTGGTCCTCCCCTCTGCACTCACGCGTTGGATGTCAACTGGCCTTATGCTCCCGGAGGAACCCCGGTGCTCCGACCCCCTCTGGCTGCCCTCCAAGTGCCCCGGGTGCTACGAGTATTTAGGGACCCGGGGCACCCTGAATATGAAGAGGGCCTCGAGAAACTCCCCAGGCATGAAAAAGAGCAGGCTGAAGCTGAAGGATGGATTGGCCCCTGGGAGCTCACTACCTGGAAGAAGCTGATTGAGGAAGTAATGTGGGACTCCACCTTGCCGTTGATTCCTACTACACGCACGGAGAGTGACTCAGGACGGCTCACAAACCTCTTTTATTTCACCAACAGCCTGGATGCTTATGGGGACGAGCACGCAGTGGCCCGGGTAAAAAGCAAGACCTTTACGGTCACCCCTGAGCATTGGTTCAGGAACGGCCGGTTGCAGACCCCAGAAGGGATCCCAAGCTGAGCCCCTTCACCGGCCCACCCAGAACAAATCCACCAAGTAACCGTTCAAGTCTCCATGGTAATGACCCCCTACGGTGGAGTTCACTCAGTAGGGGCGGACCTGACTCTAGAACGGGAGGACCAGGAGGAGGGACGCGAGGAGGAGCCCCAGGGCTCAGGAAGCTCAGTCCCTCGACGCTCAGGCAGAGAGAGACAGGGACTGCGGAAGTGGCTCAAGAAATGGAGGTCGAACACACGATCGACCCCTCCAAACCAGGAGTAGAAGATCGACCCTACGAGATCCTTGGGGGATGGAATTACAAAAAACCTTTATACGAGCAGTTGGAAGATTGGACCATGCCCCCACAGCACATACTCGGAAAAGGACCATCTTCTCCCTTCCGGAAACACCCCAAGGATCGAGAAAACCACAACTATTCGGAGCAGCAAGGGTATAGTTATAAATACAAATGCCCCTTCCTGCGACTCCCAAAGGAAATTGTTTGGCTTGATACTCCCCGTCGCGATTTTCTCTAACCGCACGGGTGCGTGCGGTTCAGCAGCCTATTTCTGCTCAAATGCAGAATTTTGGAGGGACAAGCGGACTCAGGATCCATGCGGAACCAGACCAATATTACACCCGACCTACCTACAAAAGCATCGTAAGTTGCCGGAAACCATAACGGGACCACCGCCCCCACTCTCGACGGTCGAGGCGGAAAAATACTTCGGGATCAATCTAAGGACTAGGCCCCAACAACCTACATTCCCCTGGCCAGCTTCAGTGCCGTGGGTCCTGAATACTGCATTCCTCAAGTATCAGAATGCCACGTTCCAGCTCAGGTGGGGTCCGAATTACGTTAATTATCCCAAATTAACTTATGTGGACATCAAGCTTAATGGGGTGTGCATATGGACCACTGATCCCTTAATGAGGGCAGCATGGGAGGTGACTCTACGCTCAGGCAGCAGACCCCTCATCGAGAACTGGTGGGTAAACCTCCGAACAGAAGAGGTCCTATTGGGCCGTCTGATGCAGGGAGAGTGGCCCGTGTGGGCTTATAACACCGTACCTCGGGACCACTGCCAAGAAATACCAAGGCACTTCCAGCACTTCCGATCCACTGACTCTAGGTTCCAAACCCAACCATACAAGGTTCGGATGGTGGAAACCCAGTACGACCAGCCCCTATTCGAGAACCTGGTGCTGGCAGAAGACAGTGGTGAGGAGTTCATTGACAGCCTAAAAGACCTAATTAACCCTGATGCGTTCATGTTTAGGGCCGAAACCTACTGCAGGGACCAGTAAGAGAATCCACCAACGTCATTACGCTGTCTGGTCCTACGCATGGAGGGGGTTGACTTAAGACTGCACAGCTACCCCCTCCCCCCTCCTTCTCTACTTGCTTAAAGGACGGGTTGGTCTGAACACGATCAGACAACCACACGGAGCGTATCGAGTACCACCCCCTGTGCTTGTCATCATAGGAGACGCACCCTTCCCGACTCAGCTCCCCCACACGGATCCAGCCAACCCAGCAGCGCGAAGTTATCGCTGGCACCGGGGTAATAGATTTGTCTGACCCACATGGATTCCCGTCCTAGCTTACCACCACTCCCCCTCCAGCCTATACACTACCCACCAAACTACCGCTCCCCTCCTCCCACGCGCCAGACAAAGACGGCTAAGTGAGGTCTACGAAAACTTAGCCACTCTACGAGAGTCACGAAGATGCCCCAGAAATTGTCCTAAGGAGTGGCTTTATTTTGTATTGAAGATACTAATCGCGTTTGGAGGCTCCGCCACAATCCTGGCCATACAGTTTATTATGGCCTCGGCCCGTGGACCTTAACCCATGTCAAGGTCCGCTATGCCACAACCAAGCCTTTCACCCAGACCTGCTCGAACGCGGAGTACCGGATGATGCAGCTGACATGGGACAACAGCACTAAGGAGTGCTACAAACACCTGATCTCGGAATGGGAAAAGGTGCGGACACAAGATTGGCAGCGGTGGATGACCGTGCTTAACTCCACTGTTCTCCTGTCAGCCCTAAAGAAGCAAGAAACTCTTCCCGATAACCGCTGGATGATCAACCTCATGAAGTTCGAGGAGACAGGGTATGTCACTGTACAATTAATTATACTCAAATCGAATGAGAGGAAAAGCGGGCAATGTAACTGGATTATGGCCGAAAATGAATCCCCTCGGTGGTACTGTACCTGGGGTTGTAGACCCTTGGTTGGACTAAGTGGGGGCCACTGGGTGCCAGAAATAGTGTATGATGCCCCTTACCGCAACCTCTCATGTCCTGGATATTTCCCCGATTTGAACAATTTTGGGGTTATTACAACCTGTCCTGTCAGGAGGGGCCAAGCCATTGGCCTCAAACCACCACCACAGCCCCTAACCGGCCCAGAGTGTTGGCTCAGCGACTGGATGTATCAGCCCCTCAGGGCCACCCCTGCACCCTGGACCGCTCCTGAACGGACACCCACAGATCCTTCCACTCTTAAGATTGTCGACCCCGGCTTTGTTCCATCGTAGGTCGGCCCACGTGGCTCGTAGCCAGGCCCTCACAAAGGAATGTCTCACCCAGAAATTAACTCATCTAGCTCCCTGCTTCTGGAACATACCAAAGGGATGTAAGACGCAGCCTTTTCAGGTCATAACCCCAGCCAAGATTCTGCGTTTCCACGCGGGGGTGGACTATCCTTTCCGCTATGAGGATGTGGTTGCATACCATGAAGGATGGCTGAATGACACCCTACCCTGGGTCTGGATAACCCCTCTGTCTTATTTCCTGGGGGCATTCACCCCAGGCTACGCCCGCACAGCTCAGGGCCTGTCAGGCCCCTACACCACAGACATGTATGTCCAAAAACTGCCCACACCGGATGACCTGCACGCTGCCCCTAAGGGGGACTTTCAAAAGATTGACGAGTGTGTCACCCAAGCCATGTATGATGACCTGAATGGCACAGATTTTGTGGACAACGGCGCTTCACCCCCGCTGCCCCCTGATCCAGGAATGGAGACGCACTTGGGGCTACTGGACATATGACTGTGCAGGGCTCCTGAAGAATAAGACCGTCAAGGGAGTACTGCAGGCCTGGAAAGAGCATCACTCCAGAGATGAATCCACAACCTGGTGGGGCCTGCAAAAGGAGGAAGTGCAGAAGTGGGTTGAACCATGCCTGAGCAAAACCTCCAATTACTGGGTGAAGTATCAATATCTGGCCACCGTTTACTCTAAAGACAAGGACATTTGGCCCGGAGCCTTGTATAGTCCCCGGCCAGTTGTCAGCCCAAAACCTTGGAGAATGGTGTGTGACAGGGCTAACACCACCTGCACAGTAAGTTTGTCCCGAGGGCACTGTGGGCTTGTGCCAGGATGGAACGAACACTGTGAGGAACATTACGGGGGAGAGGAGGATACCTATGTTCAGGAAGCGGTCTGGAAGAGAATCGATGGAGAGTGGCAACGCTCATTTCCCCCTGGAGTTGGCTGCACCAAAGCAATTCTGGGGCATGGTATGATGAGGAGAAAGGATGTGAACTATCAAGTTATCCCTTATGTTGTTGACCCCCTGATCGCCATCGCTGAAGGACATGCCTTCAGGAAAAGACTCTGTGAGGGCCAAGAAATCCACGGTTTTGAGTGGCTGGGAAAGAATAAGATCTACAATAATGGAACCTGTCACTCCCCCAGCGAGCACTGGATGCTCTGTGGTCAAGGACGGAGGGCCCACGAGTGTCGCTGGTACGAAGTGGCAGGAGCAGCCTGGCTGGCACCATTGAAACAGCCGCCGCTGAGGTAATTGAAATGATTGAAGAAGGAGTTACAGTGGTCGGAAGCTGGATATCTACCTTTTTGGGCCGTGTTTGGCCTTATTTGCTTGTCCTTCTGGGGATTCTCATTGCCGCCGTAACTGGGTGGATCTTGGTCAAAGGAGGAGTCAGAGCTGCCCTGAATTCCTGTTCACGAGAGTCCACGCCCCCAGAGGAAACCACAACACCCCTCCCTCCGGGAGGAGTCACCCGGAGCTTAAAAGCCGGAGCACACGGCCAGAAGCTCATTTCTACTTCCTTATTTTGTTAAGCATTGACCTGACGGGACATCCTCCAACAATTTTTGCCTACAAAATGGCTTCCTCAAACCGCAGCACTGCAAGCGACATCGGGCTACGCCCAGCTGAGGACGATGTGAGTACACTGGATTTCTGGCTTATGGCCGCTGCATGGTTCTCCTTCTGCCTGACAGGAAACTTCACCCCTATCCCCCCTCTCCGAATCATCGCTGTCATACATGCCATGATCAAGTACACGCTGAATTACGCGTACTTTGGGAGAAAAGATTTGACTCTATCCTTCTTTGTCATATACATCCTGGGCAGGATTCGAGTGCAGTTGGATAATCATGGCATCATTGTCATGGCTGTAACAGCCGCCTGGATTGTCTTAGATCTAACCGCCATGTTTGTACCCTCGTTACAAAATACCGTCCAGACATATTACTTCATCGGAGCAGCATGTTATTTGGCCCATTATGTGTATCAAGTCAGTTCCCTGTTACCTGGACGAAGGGCCAAGTGGGCGTTTCGACTCGCACAAGTAACAGTGTGGGGTTGTATCTGGGCGATTTTAGTCATCCTGCACTTGGTGCACCTAATTTCCCAACTACCCCTGGTGGCATGGATGATGACATATGCAGCGTTTTTCCCATACCAGGGTCAATCCCCTATCCTAATCCCTGGGACTCCCCGACTCTCCCCACAAATACACCTGAGGAAGATCCCCGTCAGGACAACATGCATACGTAGCCTAAAAAGGCTATGTAACCCCAGCTACTTCTCCCTGCAAGCTGAACCCCTTCCCTTTCCCTTGTATTGCATTTATCATTGACTGTGTCGATCTGCATCAACTCTGTGTTCCAGCTGCCTGATGCCTGTGTCTGGTGCGGAGCAAAGTGGTTGCACTCCCCTACATCTGGGAAGTGGGACATCAACTTTACTGTGAACGATGCCATGGAATTACCCACAACACCTGTTGCGCCACAGGAGTGCTGATACGGGACCAGAGGCTGTCATCCCTGAAATTTCCTTAAGCCGCCTGGCCTCCCTTCTGCTCGGAGCTCGTCTTCTGAGCTTCACCCCCCTGGCCCCGGGCAAGAGGGGCCCACACGGGAACTCACACCTACCATCCTGTGACCATTTGGCGTTATGCTAAAGGCACCCATCATGTCTTCACAGTAGCCCTCCTTGAGAATGGTCGAGTTCTGGATTACAAGGTCGCGCCAGGACCACTTCCATTAAGGATCATGCGCGGCGATGACCTCGACGATGATGGCCCAAGCACTTCAACCGGCACCGGGATGAGAAGGGCTGCTACCGGAGGCTCAGCATCGGAGCAGCCTGCTAAACAATCAGGTCCGATTGTAATCGAAGACGAAGAGGACAACATTACGGATATTTCTGAGCCTGACGATGACGACGTTGATTCTGGCCAGGACACTCCGTCCCAATGCCTCAGTCCTACTTCCCCTTCCCCCGAACCCGAGGCCAACATGTCGTCAGTCAGCCCCACAATCCCGTCGCCTTTGCTCTTGGAAGAACTGAGCAACTTCACACCAGCCGACCCCCCTGTCAGCGCCATGGATGAGTTAATTGCGGAACTGACGGCCCAAGAAACGATCATGTGGCCCCCGGGGAAATCGGCCCGCTAATAGCGGAAAAGAGGGACCAGCTCCAGTCAGACCTCATGGAGGGGGTGTCAACGGAGCTCAAGTCTGAGGTCTGCAGGAGCCTGTCCTCACTCAATCCACACCCTGACCTTTGACCTACAGGCCAGCAGAGATTTTTTGATAGCAGTTTTGAGCATAAGAAAATGAGTTATTAATCACAGAAATGTATTACGTATATCGTTGAGTGTAACTGATGAGTAGAAGCATGTAGTTGTTGATTTATTAATCAAGGGACGCTGACAATATATAGAGTCAGAATGAAGGAGACTGCTGAACACAGGGAAAGCTGGTTTTAAGTTCCTACCCCCGCCCTGCGAATGGGGTAGCACAAAGGAGAGTATTGAAGCAGAATTATAAAGGAATGATTGAAATAATGAAGTCATATGGAAGGAATATAACCAATTATTTTAAATATAAAGAAGAGAATAAGAGGTATAGTGACTGAGTATGTCACGAGGCCACAGCAGCAAGCTAAAGATTCGACACACCCTGGCTCGCTGCAGCAACGAACAAAGAGGAACTTGAACGCTCCCTACCTTGTGACAGAAACACATGATGGTCAAGTCATCCTTCTGGGATGATCAATTAGTCAAACCAATCAGAGGGACCAGAACCGGGTCTTGTGATCACCCCACAACCAAGGGGATAAAAGATCCCTCTAAAGTGCTATTATACGGATTACGTTCGTGGATCTGAAGAGGCAGGATGCATCCTTACCATCTGAAGGAATCGGACAGAAGGCTTATTTTTCAGTTGGATTATTAACACCAGATCTGGATGTAATCTCACCCAACTTTCAACTGAAAAGGATTTTAGCTTCTGGACTGATAGCATTGGCCTAAGTGCTTCTAACGGTGACAGCTTGGGCCCTCAGGACGGAGGGTCCAGGACAGCTGTCACTGGGGCACATAAGTGGATTCGAAGCCCGATCCGAGGCCACGGACACTGGACTTTGGACCACTCTCCTAAAATTTTAACAGGTTATCAGCTTTGAGTTTCCAAAGGACTCTAAACATTTAAATGTATACCAAGAAATAATTAGGCTTAATTTGTGAGACATTTTACACAGAATGGAGAAGTTAAGATGCTAGAATATGATGAGATCATTTTGATTAGTTTGGGAATTGTCGGATTTTCTTTGATTATTGGATCTTTTTATTACCGGGTTTAATTTCAGTTATCCCATTTTTGAATGTTTTACTGAATCGGAACCCACGATTAGATCAAGGTGTTGGAGACGGATGATTATTTCATTTATACTGGGTTTTATAAATTGTTACTTGATTGTCCTTTTGATTATTTTAAGCTGTTTATACCTTGTCATCCCCTGCTAAATTGCTTTAATAAATATAACCTGCATGAAGAATAATTAGTGATTATTTCACGTTTTCACCGCTCGTTGGTTGCTACCCCCGTTAGGGGAGTAAAGTGGTCTAGGCAGTTTCCTGCCTATTTCTAACAACTTTAAATGGTCCTAACAGGTTGGTTTTAGCCTATTAACATGTCCCAGCATCCTGTACCTACCTGGATGTTAAATATTCCGGATCTGAACAAGTGCTCGGAAAACGTTTAGGGGATAAGCTTTCGACGCAGGTAAGGTAGCTGATTGAGGGTGTCCGGGGGAAGGGGTTGTTCCTCCCGTGAGAGACTCGCAGCGAGATAGGGGCAGACCTTATCGAATTAAGGAAGTTAGTTGTCCGGACGAATTATCCCCGCCACCAGCTTATACTCGGCTTATGAGTCAAAACCCTTCACGGTCTTGGAACCTTTTGGGGACTTTTAGCTGATTAAACCCGTTACTGGAGAGCTGGTTTTCCCGATTTATACCATCCACGGATCGAGGGTTTTCTGACAAGATGTACCAGTGAACTGTGTAAGTGGATTCATGTTTTCTCTCCTCTCTCTCTTCCTCTTCCTTACTCCTCTCTCTCTGTTTCACTTTCTATCATTACCTCTGTTAACTTTCATTTCTCCCTTGTCAGGCCCAGCAGTATGAAATGGAATGGTGTAATAGACAAATGTTTAAATAAAGAAATAAAATGAATAAACATGATATCAAGTGGAGCCTTATATTCATAAAGCTCCGCTTGATAAAGCAAAACTGTTCAACAGAATAAAGCAATCAGATTTCCATTCTGCTTGCTTCGATGCTGGACAGGACAAGTAAAAAAAAAAAAAAAAAAAATGAACAGATCTGTGTCTGTGGTGGAAATGGGAAGGATGCCAATCATATTCACTTTCAGGATAAACAGTTAATTTATAAACTGTGAACACTGTTTACAGTGCAGGAAGAAATCACACGAGTATCATTTGTAATTTATGAGAAAAGGAGGAATCATTGGAGATCTAGAGAATGCTGAGATATTGTTCATAGCTGGATGAAAACCTGTATTCCCACCTGTGCATCTCAGTTTTCCACCAGACTGTTTTATCAAAGTAAAGACTGCATTTTTTCCCCCTTGTGCTATAATGCGATTCCGTTTTTAAAAAATCTGTTAGAAGGTAGTTAAACAATGCCACATTTATAAAAACGGCAGTTTGTCCTTTAAAAAGGAAAATAAATTTCTGAGTAAAGCCCCACATGCACTGTGCGATTTTTGGCCGTTTTTTAGCTGATTTTCCAGTCGTGCGACACTTTTGGGGATCAGGCACTCTTGGCCAAATAATGCGTCGGGCAGTATACTAGGGGGTCACGAGAGGAGATTGGCACCTCGCAACGAGCTCCCGATCAGAAATGGGCCGCAAGAAAAACAAACCTGTTGGATATTTTGGTCAGCATGCACCCTAGGAATTGAATCCTATCTTTGAAATATCAATCATGATATCAAAAGGCAAAATTCAAATTTATATTTAAGACAAGATGCAGTAGGAGCCAAGCCAGTAGCCATTTGCCTGCTTTGTTTATCTATTGACCACTTGAACAACACTCGAACCAGAATTGTGTCTGTTCTGGAGGAAAAATGAGTCCAAAACTGTCCTGGTACAGTGAGCCTCATAAGGTAAACTGTCAGTGTTTAAAATTGTTAAAGGTGCCATGACATCAAATTTCACTTTTCTGGGGTTTTGGGTGTATAATATGATCTGTTGTGCACTGATGAGGCCATGTGAATGTCCAGAGTGAGAATCAAAGTTCCTGTTTATGGTCTGTCAGCTTTGTCTCTCTGCTCAGAAACAGTTGAATCAGACAGCAGCTTATCATTCTACGTAGTTCTATCATTCTATGTAGTTCTATCATTCTACGTAATTTAATTGCTCCAATAAGAGCACACTATCAAGTAAACAGCGCCCCCCCCCTCTCTCCTAACGGTTTATGCACCGTCCGCTCCCCCCCCCTCCCCCTCCCTGTCTGATTCAGCTGTGTGTATGGAGCTAGTAGTAACTTCTGTGCAGTCAGGTCTGGGTTTTCAAACAAATGGATTTAAAAGAAAACTTCTGCAGCAACACTGAGGGAGGGGGCCACAACCTTGTCATTACCTGTAAGTTTATTTATTTTCTAAATGCTGTCTTGTCTGATAAACGTAGCTCACTATCTGAACTGCCCGTGTTGCTAGCAGTTAGCCTTTAGCAACCTCCAACCGCAGCTTGACCTAGATTCTCCAAATAAGGTCATAGCCAAATAAGGTGTAGCCAATCAAAATGAAGTCAACGTGGTCTCCGGGTAAAGCTCCATATCATCACCGGACCCAACTGTATTACTGAGGAAGTGAGGTCTGGCGTTTCAAAACAATACTCCACTGTAAAAAATGCAGTTTTTTTCTTGGGAGTATTTACATATAAAGTAATGCCAACAACATAAACTGGTTTTTAACTGTTATGTCATCACTCCTTTAAAGTTGTACTTCCATGGTCATTTCATTAATATTTCTGTGTTCTCCATTATTATTGAATGCATTCTGCATCGTTTCTGTTTAAAAAAACCTTCTGGTATCTTTGTATCCAGCTGTATTTGTATACTAGAAGAGAGGCTTGTGGTCCAACGGCAGCTTTTCCGGGTCCTTCTCATGAATTTCCGTCTGATTGGCTGCCTCCCATCAGTGTATGAAGGAAGCTCCGCCCTCCGCTCTTATTTTGTTACAGACAGGAAATAGAGCCGACAAACAAGTTTGTTCTGCCATGCTAACAAACAGTTAGCTAATTAGCTTCTCAACTCCGAAGCTACAGTCGTGCCGTCTTTACTTCTAGTGTGTAGTGGAGGGTTACCTGCCTTCCAATGGACAGATAGAAACCCCACGTGGGATACGCTATTTGCAATGTGATGTAGAAGTGAGAGGCTGTTCCCGATTCGCTCTTTTCTTCGTATTGTTTCTCTGCTGAGAAAGCACAGCCGACTGAGGGGAACGCAACGCTAGCAAGTCAGCATGTGTAAGTAAACAAGGGGGAAACCCTCCCTATTTCAGAAGGAGCAAGTTAAACGGGTTTTCAGAGGAAGGAGGCCTTTAATAGATATCGTACTGACAATAAAGGACTCTCATGTGTTAATAGATTCTTGTCCAAGTCTTGGCCTTAAAACTTACATTGAACTACATAATTGGACATTTCCCAGCAGTTTTTTTTTTGGGGGGGGGGGGGGGGGGTTGGCACTCTCCAGCTACGACACAGTTGGGTTTGTCCCTGTTAATGGGGTCAAAGAGTATTTGTAGTGAACAGGAGATAGTGTTGCAACCCCACTTTCCAATCATCTGTAATAATTTTTTTTAGTACATCACAGGTCTTTGTGAAGGACTGATGTTACTGGTGAACCTTTTTTTGTTTTACCTGTATTTTCTAAAGTACTTGAAAAATTAGTTGACACAAGAATATCCAAACACTTGACTGCAAATCACATTTTGTAAAACTATCAGTATGGCTTTAGAGAAAACATGTCACAATCTCCTCCAAACAATCTGGAGGAGAGAGAGCAGTTTGTTTATGTTAACAATATAACCTCACATAAGGGTAAATTAATTTACGGGATACTCCAGGGTTCCATTTTGGGACCTCTTTTATTTATAATTTATGTTAATGACCTGGGCAATGTTTGTAAAAATGTACTACCGCTTATGTTTGCAGATGATACATGTCTTTTATTGTCTAATGAAAATCTTGACTGTCTGTTTGTCTTGTCTGTTTAGAGAAGCAAATACAGAAATTAAATATTTTTGTGTAGTTCAAGGCAAATCAAATCGCTTAATATGCAAAAAAAAAAAAACTTTATGATTTTCAGCACAAAAAATCAAAGATGCAATCCAGAGGATGCAATATTATCATTAAATGGAATTAAACTTAGTCAAGTGATTCAAACAAAATTTTTATGTGTCATTGTTGACCAAAAATTTAATTGGAAATATCACACTCAATATGTCAGCTGAAAAATGATGAAATCAGTAGGTATCTTGAGTAGAATTTGCTCTTTAATAAGTACGCTTATGATGACACATATTCTAATTTGTCCACATTTAAGGTACTGTTTTATGGTTTGGGGCTCTACAAGTCCAACATATCTGAATAAGATTTTATTGTTACAAAAGAAATTTCTAAGAATTTTAAGTTTTACAAATATATTGTCTTCATCTGCTCCTCTTTTCAGAATATTAAATATTCAGAATTTAATGTAAATATATACTACATTTGTCTATGACATGTATAAATATGTGCATTTCTCAAATGTTATACCTAGAGTTTGACCATTTTTTTTATGTTTTCTTCCGATGTGCACACTTACTCCTCCAGGCACAGCAGAGACTTGCACCTGCCTTTTTGTAGAACTTCCTGCTAGTCAAAGTACACTTAGGGTGAATTCTAATGGCTGCCTTAACCCTCAATCTCAAAAAAGCGCACTCCCGCGAAGTGCAAGTGCTGTCCCGATTCTTAGAACGTTTAGTTGAGGGTTTAAGTTTGAGGGCTGAATCGCCCTCAATATTGAGATTCTCCAACACCATCTTGTGAGGAAGGGCTACCCAGAATGCAAGCGGCAAAGAAAGCGAGCTACGAATTTGAAGTATTTTCTTTGTTAATGGAGATATAAATATTACAAATACCACTGTGTTATCTTAGTTTAGGCCCATGTTTTGGATTAGTTACCTCATTGTTGCATAACGTTTATTTTTTATTTTACAATCTTTTGTCAATAGTGGCCGGTGCGGTCAAGCCATGTTGCGATCGTTTAAGTTAGTTAATGTTTCAAAATGGTCATTTTTCTTGGTGCTAATGTCGTTGTTTTATCAAGATAACAGCCTGTTAAATAAAACAGGCTATAAAATGCTTGTGCCGATAACAGTTACCTACGTAACTTTCGTTATAGCTGGTGTTTACCTTTCAATAAGCTGTGGTATGCAGTGACAGCTGAATGTCCATGGAGGCTGCATTTGTGGCTTATGATTAAACAGGCAGGGTTAAAATAAATTCTTCTTCTTCTGAATTGACAAACTTTGGCGTAATGCTGCCCCCCACAGTTTGAAGACATATCTGCATTTAAGGGGTGTCCCAATTCTAAGTCATAAAATAGCCCTTAAAGGGACACTGTGTAATCGGGAGCAGCTCCCTCGTACTTTTCATGCTGCATTCGCGTGAAACCGGGCAGACCGACGACAGACGCTGCATGTAAAGTTATCACCAGCCTCTATGTGAAGACGTGGTCCGTCAGTTACAGTGACATCAGTCCACATCTGATTTGTTGTCATGGCGATGTCGTATTGTTTTCCCTGACCCATGTTTTACCGTCTTTCGCTCGGCTTCATTGATTAAAATGACATCTGGTTTGTTACCAACGGCCGTCTGCCCGACTGCACGTGAACGCAGCATCAGTGAGACGCTGGTTTCTCCCACTGCAGCGCGGCGACTTTTCAAAGGCATTACCTCGAACTGAGCTGAAAACTCCGGTGTGTCCGGTGAGTTTCTGTGTTTTCTTACTGCCACACTTCTCCTGAACGCAAAAACATGGCGATACGACATGACAGCCTCCACCGAGCCGCCCCGCTTGATGTGTAAATGAATGATACGGACGGCAAATTTAGAACTTAGAGGAGCACTTCAGTTTGTTGATGGGAGTGATTACTGATTAATGAAAAAACACTTTTGAACCAAATAATCAGTTTTTTGTGAATAAAAACAGGAGAATTTACACAATATCCCTTTAACACTTGGTTTTGAGGTCTACTAAGGTTGAGGGTTGAGCTTGAGGGTTAAGATAGGAACTGGAATTGGCCCTTAGACAAAGGGCTTTCCCTCTGGAACCATTTAACTCCTGCCTGTAGAACTGTATCTACAATTATCTCTTTTAAAAGACAACTAAAACCAGTTATGATTTAGATAACTTAGCAAACTTTTAAATTTCTTTTTGATTTGTCTGCTCATTGTAATGCCTGTCATGTTTAAATGATTTAGGGGTTTTATAAGACCTGATGGTCTTCTCACGCTCTCCTTCACAGCGTGTTATTTTCAACTTTTGTTATACATATGCCCGTTGTTATTTGCTTGTGTGTAAATAAATAAACAAACAAACAAAAAAAATTATTATATTGGGTCAGGAAGGAAATGGAAAAATAAAGATATATTTAATTACTAAAATAAAAGTATAAATGCTAACATTACTTTCTGATGTCATTTTACAGTAGATCACACAGCTCCAGCTTCACTCAGCGAGCACATGCAGGTTCATCAAAGATAAACTCCACCTGCGTCTCCTGTTTGCATTTTCTCATTTACATTGTGGGAGCTTCATGGCTTCTTCTTCGGTGGTGCTGCCACTGACGGTGAGAAAATGAGTCATTTTTAAGAGAAGAGAAAATACTCACCTCTTAAATCTGCCACATGTCAGAAAAATCCGGGTAATTGGTGAGGAAACTTTTCAAGTGTTCAGTATGATGCTGGTTGTCTCGCTGTTGTCTCAGTTAATACAGCCTCTGAGAACTGCACTTGTGTGTCCTTAAGACTGGAAATAAGACAAAGAATGTCGAGGTATACAAGCTACAAATGTAATTTCTCATGGTTAAAATATGTGATTAAGACCAGGGAAATATGCAAGGTCAAAGCTTCCATTTAAATCTTGCTGTTCTGTTTTAAAATTAATACCACCTGAATGCATCACTGCTGCACCTGCATCAGCATCCTGTTGCTATAAAATCTTAAAAACGCTCATCCACTTTTAACTGTGACAATGAAGACCCAGAATGTTTTTCTCAGTTATTAAGTCTGTCGCATCCAAGTTTTATGATGGCAAGGTACGCAACAGAGGGCCCGGGCACCAACCCTTATCAGAGCCAGTTGGGCTCTAAGGGTTTAGTAAAAGAGCAAGGGTACTGTCATGGGGCAATTTGAAGGATGTAGTTGTTTGACTATGGTGGTGGCAGAAGAAAAGACAGGAGGCAGAAATGAAGATGCTGAGGTTGTCTGTAGCAGTGACGCCTTGAGATAGGATCAGGAAAATCAGAGGGACAGCACATGTTAGATGTTTTGGAGACAAAGTTAGAGGCCACCTGGCCAGAACTCCACCTGGAGGTCAGAGCCCACGTCTCAAAAAAGCCCAAAGTGCTTTTAAAACAGGTGAGCACAATAAAACCATATTTTTAAAAGATATTTTTTTAAAACCACTGAGTCCTTTTAAAATGTCCTTAACAGGTTTCTTAGAAGGGGATGTCTCACTTGTTTAGAGCCACCCTTTATTCCTGGCCGCTGCATCCCTCGATTCCCAGCTGCTCCGTCCCTCAATTCCCGTCCACTGTGTCCCTCAATTGCAGGCCGCTTTGACCCTCAGTCCCCAGCCACTGCGGCACTCAATTCCAGGCCACTGTGTCCCTTCATTGCAGGGTGCTGTGGCACTTGATTCCCAGCCACTGCAACCCTGTATTCCTTGCCGCTGCATCCCTTGATTCCCGACTACATTGTCAGTCAGTCCCCGGCCCCTGAGTCTCTTAGTTCCCAGCCACTACGTCCCTTAATACCCGACCGCTGCATCCTTCTATTCCCAGCTGCTGCATCCCTCAATTCCCGTCCACTGCGACCCTCGAGTCCTGGTCGCTGCGTCCCTTGGTTTACCAACCACACTGCCACTCGGTCCCCGGCCGCTGAGTCTCTCAGTTCCCAGTCCTTCTACCCAGCCGCTGCATCCCTCGATTCCCGTCCACTGCGACCCTTGATTCCCGGCCGCTGCATCCATCAATTCCCATCCACTGCAATCCTCGATTCCTGGTCGCTGCATCCCTTGGTTTACCGACCACACTGCCACTCGGTCCCCGGCCGCTGAGTCTCTCAGTCCCCGGCCGCTGTATCCCTCGATTCCTGGACACTGCATCCTTCGATTCTCGGCCACTGCATCCCTTGATTCCAGGCCGTGGCGTCCCTTGATTCTCAACCACACTGCCACTCGGTCCCCGACCGCTCTCACTCTGGCTGCTGCGCATAGAAGCTGCTGGTGGATCACCCACTCTCAGCACCAGGCAGCTTCCTCTATGATCTTGGCTCAGGCAGCAGCTTCCTGGTCTTAAACTCCCTGGGGCCGCATCCCAGGCCTCAATACCACTGGCAGCTGCCTCCCGGGCCTCCGTAGAGCAATGTGCCTTTCAGTCAACCAGCATCATCACTCCTCGTGACATGGCTCCTCTCTGCCACTCCTTTTATGCACCTGTGCAGAAGAACTCGCACCTGTTCCCAGTTGGCTGATTAGCGGGGGATATGCTTGGGGCCTCCAGAGTGCATTAAAAACCAACTCAGATAAAGTAAAAAGTACATCTGGTTAAAATTTAAAACTCAAATCCATGCAATGAAAACCCACTTTTGGCTCCATCCTACATGCACAGAGGGTGAATATAGTGAATATATCGGTAGAAAGATGCTGAGGTTGGAGCTGTCAGGCAGGAGGCCTAGAGGAAGACCTGATTCTGATTCTGACTGTCTGATACATTTATGATATACTGAGACAGCGCTGCACATTTCCATTTCCTTCCATTTCTTACAATCTAACAAAGAAAAGTAAAACCACACAAATGCAAAACAGTGTAGAACCTCTCACAACTAACAGCCTTGTTTCTTTCCTCTCGTGCCAGATAATTAATACTGTAACCTACCCATTAACTCTAATTACCAAGGCAACAAAACATCAGCGGGATAAACACAACTGAGGTAAAACCCACCATGCTGTTCTGAACAATAATTTGCAGAGCCTTCTGGGCCTTGTTCCATTATGAAGGAGCGGTCATGCTTCCTTCCTGCAATTAGCTCCAAACTTTAATCCACATCTTTTTCATTACAGTCACTTCCAGCCATTTTAATAACCATAAACTGAGATGCTGATATGAGCAGTCCTGTTGGCTCCGTCCCCAAAGCCCTTCAGCTCGATTGTGGCGACTCTGAGGCCGTTTGTGTGTGTGATTGATTGTCTGCTTAATGTGTGTGTGTACTGGTCAGTCAGGGCATTCTTTGCATGTTAATCCTACTTTTTGCCTGAAAAGTCATTACAGGAACCATCACTCCAGCAATTAGGCACCGGAGTGTAATGTAATTGAAGCCCTTGTATGTGTGTGTTGAGTCTCGGGATTCCAACCCTGACTGTTTTCATTAGTGCTTAATTTATTTTGCAAGAGGAGTTTGTGGTGAGTGTGTGTCTGTGCTATTGTGAGTTGGTTGTGTGTGTGTGCTTGTTAAGCATTGCACACATGGTTTTTACTCTGAGGATGCTGAGGTGTGTGTTACGTTTATGTTGGATTGTGTTTGTGTGTTCTTTCTCTAGATGTGTGTGCATGATTGTAGGACCGTGATTCAGATTCAGCTGCAGATTCTGTCTTTTGATTAGAGAGGAAATTGCAGGCAAACCCTGAATATTAATGACTTTGTTCCCTCATCCACTTGGTGACAGCTCAGTCTATTTATAGATCTTTTTCAAGTTTTCCTGGTGTGTGTGTGTGTCTTTGTTCTTTGTACCGTTTTGTGTTACTGACAAAACAGTAACACTGACGACATTTGCAATTCTGTGGACATTTTGGCTGGTCCTCAGTAAGAAAAAAAAAACATTTGTGTGTGTGTGTGTGTGTGGGGGGTGGGGGTTGTGTAATAGGGGTGTGTGCGCTTTTTCCCGACTTAGTACTGCACGTGTCTGTTTTTAATTATTTGTAAGAATGAATGGGCCTGATTTTAATCAAAGAAAAAAAGAAAGAGAAGGGGGGAAGGGGGGGGGGGGGGTTCAAGATTTGGTTTTACTGTATAAAGCATTTGGGCAACACTTAGGGTTTGGTTAGGGTTAGGGTTAGGTTTAGGCAATCTGTTGTGGTAATTAGGGTCTTTTCGCTGTTCCATAGGAACTGAAATACGTAGGTGTTTGGTGATTGGTAAAACTGGCCGCCGCCCCTTGCGTGATCTCCTCTTCTTCTGGCTTGCCATATTTAAAAAGCCTCACAGCTCGACCTGTTTAACTGTTCACCGAGATCATAATAACAAGATCTATTAGAATAGGAGTGTACCAATTCCTTATTAAATCGATCACAATGTTACAAGTCCCGAATCGATAACTATTTCGAAATGTCCAAAAGAAATTATTTTCATACCAATTTAACGACCAAATACAGCTGCAAAGTGTGGCAGTAGAATCTGCGGCTGCTGCCCGGACACTTTTGTAGACGGACCGTCCACTAAAGTGTCCGGACGCACTTCAACAAAAGGTAAACAAGGGAAAGGGAGGGAAAGCTGGTATGGTAGCTTTTATAAAAGCTTTAAATAAAAGAGATGGAAAACCCAAATACAGTTACAAATTGTGACAGTACAATCTGCGCCACTTTGTCAGGGCGTACTTCAACGAAAGGTAAACAAGATGTTTGTAGGGCAGCTTTCCAACGGGGGCTGCTCTGTTACATGATACAAATAACCGTGGTGAGGGAAAGCTGTTAAGCTAGCTTCTATAATAGCTTTGAATAGCCTACTATCACCTGAAAAACATCGCAAGGATAAAAGATCTGATGTCTCAGGAAAATCTTGAACAACTAGTCCATCATTCATCTTCAGTGGGCTTGACTACTGTAACAGCGTCTTTACTGGTCTACCTAAAAAATCAGTTAAACAGCTGCAGCTCATTCAGAACTCTGCTGCCCGAGTTCTCACTAAGACCAGAAACCTGGACCACATCAGTCCAGTTCTGAGGTCTTTACACTGGCTGCCGGTCCATCAGAGAATAGACTTTAAAGTTCTGCTGCTGGTCTATAAAGCTCTGAATGGTTTAGGCCCAAAATACATCAGTGACCTCTTGACCCAGTATGAACCTACGAGACCCCTCAGGTCATCTGGATCCGGTCTTTTATCAGTTCCCAGAGTCAGAACCAGACATGGAGAAGCTGCGTTCAGCTTCTATGCTCCACATGTCTGGAACAAACTCCCAGAAAGTTTCAGATCAGCTGAAACAGTTTATTGAAATCCAGGTTGAAGACCCACCTGTTCTCAGCTGCATTTATGTAGATTTTATTCAAAAGTTAAAGTCTGCACGTCTCTGTATTCTCTCTTTTTAATCTTAAATGTTTTTGATGTTTTTAATTTGTTTTTAATGTTTTTAATTTTAGATCATGCTTCTACTTTTTTTGTTCTTAAGTTTTTTTTTAATTCCCTTTTGGACCCCGCTGTAATGCTTATAATGTTTTATGTAAAGCACTTTGAATTGTCCTGTACATGAAATGTGCTATAAACTTGCCTTGAATAAAATAGATGAGAAACCTCAGTTTTGTATCAGATCTGCTGGGGCATAAGTTTATCGCAGACGAATGTGTCAAACATGGTCTCTATCAAGGTCCTCCCTCGTGTGCGAACGCAAACTGATGGGGAAGGTTAGTTCTGATAACAAAACTCCAGATGGGTAGTTCTAGGAACTGCGTTCCTAGAACCTCTCTGACCGAATGCGCCCAATGTCAATGAGTGCCCTCACAAAGATAGCATAACATGAATGTGTGTGTTTCTCTCCACACTCTTACCTCATGAAAACCAGTAAATATCATGAATTGCAAAGCTGTTGGTGACACATCACTAACAGGAATGCTTTACCTTGTGGAGCCACATGATTGGTTACATACGGTTTGATGGGAATCTGAGTGACAGAAAAAAAGGTAATTTCCTTTTCCTCAAAGATCACCAGCGTCACTTCTGTTCTATTAATGAAACAAGTAGATTAAGTACTAGGTTGTAATTGTGAGGGAAATAAGGGGGCTCAGCTGTCCTAAAAACGGTTGGTCAACTTTAAACAAACCCTGGTCTGTTTCCATGGTTCATGAGTGTAAAAACTCATTCACTCTCTGGTTTGCACCAAAGAGGCAAACTGCAGTCTGCTTAAAACCCCAAGATGGTGTGGCTCCAGACCTCCACTGTGAGGCCAGCTCCAGTCTCAGGCCACCTCCTGTTTAAAGCTCTTTATATATGGATTTTATGACATATATTTTACAAGAATAGATGAAACTCAACTTTATTCAGTTTAGGCCTGAAAATGACCGTCTTTTCACTGGGAGTAAGGCTGAATTTACAGCTGGAGACAACATGAAATGACGTTGAGGTGTGTCCAGTGAAATTGCCTCAACAGGCGCAAGTTGATGGTGAAACCATCGCTCGCTGGGTTTCCATTACACTTTTTTGAAAAATAAAAGCAATATTTCTTAAATTCTGGTAAAATCTCGCCCCCCAAGACTCCACTTTGAGGAGGATGGAGATACAAACATGTTGTGTTTCAGAGCTGCTGCTCCTCATCAGGAGATGAAAGCAGCAGATGATGATTCAGAGGTAAAGTCCGTATGTACGGAGCCTCTGATCACATCAGCAGGGAAAACACTCATAACACAAAAACTCCTCTGGATCAACTTCTGGCGTGTGGATGTCATTTCTTGATCCTGTTTTCCACTTTTATCCGGCACCAGTTCCTGACTGATGTGGTGATGCAACTGTTGATATGAAGGCGCAGTCATACGATGTTATCCGTGCTCACGCATTTTTATATCTTATTAACATATAATTTACGTGGGAATGAGACAACCGAGTCGTGGTGTTACACATGTGTGGAAATGATGTAAACAGCTTGTGGCCAGTTGTTACCAATGAAGACCTTAAACCATATCTGCATGTTGTCCAAAATGAACTTAGTTTGCTAAATTCCAGCCACTTAGGGAGTTTTCATATCAGCCTTTATGTGACTGGTAAAACTTCCCCCATCACTTTAATTCCAGAGCTGTTGCTTGTAAATGATCATAGACATAATAATCAAGAAGGAATAACTTGATTTTAACCCCCTACGTCACACCTGATCGCGTGTAAATGTGAAAAACTGTTTCCATTTCACTTTGTGCAAAAAAAATGCTTTATTGAAACATCTGAAAAATTGCCTCATGAGAGCATAGAAACGTCTTCGCAATATTTGAGTTATTTCAAAATGTAGGTGTTTCCATTACCAGTTTTTAATTGCACTATTTAGGTTTTGTGCAATTCCAGGTGTGATGGAAACTCAGCTATTGTCCCAGTTTTCCTGCACTTGCAACCTGCACACTCCAACCCCTAATGTACACTTATACCAACTGCACACTTCATATGGGGCCATAGGGTTTAATGCAGGTACTGGGACAGGGCCCTAGTCATATGGTTTTATTTTGTTTTTTTATTAGCTTTATTTTGGTAAATTAAAACATTACAATACCAGAAACAAAATAGAACATTACAGTATTTTACAAACCAATAATTTACCAAAAAAGCTACAGGCTGAAGCTGACCCTATTGTCACGGGCCGGCTCAAAGCCCATGACAAGAAATGAGGGGAGACAAGGTTTAGGCCAAACAAATTACTTTTATTGTAAATAATAATGCTAAAAGTTAAACTATGATAACTAACATGAGGTGTGAATATGTAGGAGTGATGGATGCATGCAGTGTGAGTATGAATGGAAATGTATGTGCACATATGACTGAGTGCAGAACCAAAGGCAAACCTGAAACCAAAAGACAAAAGTTACCTGGAGGAGCAGAGAGGGAGAGTGTTAGTGGAATCAAGCTTATATAGTGAGCCACAGGTGACTCCAATTTACAAGGTTCACCTCTGATCAGCAGAGGGAACCTCCCCTGCAGATCAGAGGAGCCGTGACACCTCCCTCCTTAAAATGAGGGTCCCACCCTCTAACCCAACCTTAGCCCATAATCAAACAATATAAGTCCCCAAAGCAATACTGACACCTGTCCCGGCTCTAAGGGTGTCCCTGCATCCTCCAACCAAAACGTCCATCCCTCCAACTCAGCAGCCCTGGTACCTGGGGAGCAGTTTAGGAGGAGGAGGAGTAGACCCTCAGCAGCAGACATAAGGGGCAACAGAAAGTTAGAGCACAGGACAATAATACTGCTCACCAAATATGAAGCAGGTTATGATCAAGAACAGTCAGGAGTCAAACCAGAGCAAATGCTAACCTCACCACAGAAAATACCTGGTCTGAACAACGTGTCCTTGCTCTTGTGAGAACACAACCTCCAGGATCAAAAGGCTGCCCTAAAGCCAGCATTTGGTCCAAAGGTGCAGACTTCACCACCATGGTCGGCTTGCAGGTAAGCTGACACATTTGACAAGTTCCAATAAACCAGCCACCATCCTGCTTCAGCCGTGGCCAGAAAAAATGTTGGAGAACGCAAACACACAACTCACAAACACCCAGATGATCCGTCACGCCACCATGCGATGTTTGCAAAACCTTCTCCTGCAAAACAGCTGGAACCACGATCTGGAAAGCTGGTTCTAAGCCCTGGCCACTCTGCGAAACCCACTTCCTGACCAGAACCCCATCTGACATGACACAGAGCACTTTCTTGCCCCACAGACTCAGGCACATTCTCAAAATGGTCAGACAAAGCTGCACCTGCATTTTGTTCTGCTACTAGGGTATCTGCAGAACCCCACAACTGTCCCAGTTGGAGCTCAACCAGCAGCTCAAGCCTTGGCTGAAGCTCACCCTCTTCATTCCCAGAGGCAGCACGAGGTCCAGCACAAACTGGAAATACATCTGGAGGCACCATACCATCTGGTGGACCTGCTGGGGACACCAAAGGTTGTGTTTTAACGATGGTAGGCACACCATCAGCCCACACTTTACTCCCAGCAAGATCATTTCCCAAAATCATGTGCACTCCCTCTACTGGCAACTTGGGACGCACCCCAACAGCTACATCGCCTTTAACCAACCCACAAATTAAAGCAACCTGATGTAGAGGAGCAGAAAATGGGACAAGCACAAGCTCATACACTGCCAGTACTGCAGATTTAACTGTAGCGTACACTTTACTGTCAGCCACACTCAGCGCCGAAAAAGCTGCACGTGCCCTACCCGTGAGCACACACTGCAACAATGTTGTCCTGTCCAGGTCTGACCAACCTCTAGAATCTGCTATCTGCTCAAAGAGAGTGAAATAAGTGTCCACATCAGAGTCATCAAATTCAGGCAGCAACTGAAGGTTCTGGGAAACATCAAACCGTGGACCAGCCACCACAGGTCTGTTTGCACTCCTCAGCCTCTCCAGCTCCAGCCGCAGCAGCAACAGCTCTCTCCGTTGCGCAAAGGACATAGCAACCGGTCCAGTCCCACCACTGGCACCCGGACTACAAAGAACACCAGCATCCAGTAAACCCCGCTTTACCACAGCTTTAACAGCATCCTTCAACGTCGTATCAGCAAGGACAATCCCATAATGTTCAGCTATCTCAACTGTTCCTTAGAACACAGTTCCAACACCACTTCTGAAGGACATCCAACAAAACCTTGCAAAACAAAAGACATTCTTACAGGACACACTCACCAGGTGCCAGTCCGGATTTAAGACGAGACACTCCCCCCTATGCCCCAAAACAGCTAACTGCACCCTAGACTTCGTGCAGTCACGTGGTGGGGTGTTATGCACACAAAACCAGCGGAAGGAATGAGCAACCACAACTGGCCACACACCACAACCACGGAGGTGCTCCCGAGCCGATGCTGGGGAAAAGGGAAAAAGGAAGCTCTACCCACGTTCACTGCCACCTAAAACAACCACACCACGAGCCTCATAAGGAAACTCGCTGATAAGCCTAACCAGGGGAGGACTCCCATCCAAACACAAATCCAGAAAAGGCACAGAGTGAGCTACAGCCCCCCGCAACTAAAAGCCAACCGAACAAAGGGAACACATGCTCACTGCTCTCTCCCCAAAACGGCCAAACCAAATCTCCCCACAAAGGATGAGAAACCAAACCAAAAACCAAATAGTCAAGTTACCAAAGCGAAAGAAGCACAACCAAACCAATACAGCAACACCAAAACTGAACAAACCAATGACAAAATACCAAAGTACCAAAATCCAAAAACAAACCACAACAAGCAAAATTTGACGAGCCCCCACTTGTCACGGGCCGGCTCAAAGCCCATGACAAGAAATGAGGGGAGACAAGGTTTAGGCCAAACAAATTACTTTTATTGTAAATAATAATGCTAAAAGTTAAACTATGATAACTAACATGAGGTGTGAATATGTAGGAGTGATGGATGCATGCAGTGTGAGTATGAATGGAAATGTATGTGCACATATGACTGAGTGCAGAACCAAAGGCAAACCTGAAACCAAAAGACAAAAAGTTACCTGGAGGAGCAGAGAGGGAGAGTGTTAGTGGAATCAAGCTTATATAGTGAGCCACAGGTGACTCCAATTTACAAGGTTCACCTCTGATCAGCAGAGGGAACCTCCCCTGCAGATCAGAGGAGCCGTGACACTATTCATTGACTCAGCAGTCTATGAAACAAAAAATGTCTTCTGTCCATTAACATATATACATAGATATATACACATATACACATTTATATTGAAATATTCCTACAGATGACAGGCCACACCTAACGGGGCCGTCACAATGGTTACACAACATAGCTACACAACAGAATAATCTTTTATAATTTTACATTTTAAGGCTCTTTTAAAGTTCACCAAAAAAGCCCATAATATGAGTTCGTCATTCAGTTCGTTCCACAGTTTCACACCAACAACAGAAACACATCTAGATTTTACTTTACTTTTTTCTTTAGGATACTCAAATACCAACAAACCTGGGACTTTCACTGACTTGCCTGGATGACCTGAATCCGGTTTGCTCGATGTTGAATCTACCTGCTGTTAAAGGTGATATCTGTGCCACATATACCCTTTTGTTTGTTTGTTTTCCTCTTTCTGTACCCAATAAAAATAAGCCCAATAAAAAATAAAGTAAGAACAACATCTTTCTGTTAAATGGACCTCTCTCTCTAAGCACTCATTGTTTTTCTTGGAGGCCCTGACATTTAGCTTGCTGCATATGGGAAGTGATGTTCGTTAAAGGCCAATGCAACATAAATATTGAATAAACAACTGCCCTAGATTGTTTTCCTCCAAACACATAAACTGGGGGTCAAAAGGTTCCCCTTATGTAGGAATTCAAGCTTCCCTTAGCTTCCTGACTGTCTTAAAAACAATGGAAATAGCCAGGGCTGAAGTCAGTTCGCAATAATTCAGAGGAAGCTAAGTGAGAGGGGATGTAGTTTTCTGAGGGGCTGAAACTTTAACGGGATGCTGCCTCGGGAGAAAGTCATAAAGCACTTGAGAGAAACATCACTTTGTTGTAGGAGAGTGCTGTATGAACACTTCTCTCTGGTTTAAGAGCGAGTCAGATCTGCTGGGATCTGCTGAGACGTCTAGTTAGAGTTCATCCATAAACACCTTCCAGGGGCACCGGCGAGTTCAACCTGAGGACAAGAGCTTAATGTTGCTTCTGAACCCTGCGATGGCTGAGAGGGCTTCTTAAGTGTTTACAGCAGCCGCTGTTATTTTTTAAATAAATATATTGGTGTTGTAAAGCTACAACAGAACGCAGAGCTGCAGCCTTCATAAAGAAACAAGCTGAAGTTGGACTTAATATTTAATTTAGCTCCTGCTTTTCTGCAGAATGAACTGCTGGGTAAAATCTAATCACGATATTCCCACAGAGATGCTCTCTGAGACTGGGCCAGTCTTTGAAAGAGAAGAGAAGAAAGAAAGTCTGAGGACCAATAGAAAAGATTTGAGAATTTATTTTCTGTTTTTACATGAACCAAAAACAATATTTCTGTTTTTACATGAACCAAAAACAATATTTGTCCATTTCTTTTATGTGCTTTGTAGAACCGAGTGTTAAGCTCACTGAAAGCAGCAGGAGTTTGTTGTTTGGAGCCAAATGATTTGGCATTTTGGCCCCCAGCAGCAGGTTGTTAATAATGACATTACAAATGGCTGCATTCATTATGCTGATTTGGTTCCATGGTCTTGGCATCGGGAACAGTAGCTCAGTGTAATGGCTCACTGAGGACTTTAGAGCAAGTGGCGTTGTTAAGGAAATTAGTTTCACCTGTGCTTCTGCTGTGACATGTCAGGATTTATGCAGTTTAATAAATTCCCTTTTTTAACAAAACATTTAATAGAGCATGATGACGCATGCCAAACTGGATCAAAAGAAACTAGAAAGGAACTATTAGAGCCAGCACAGAAGTGCTGCTTGTCATGTGACACCAAAGGCATTAAATTTGTCATTCGTCCCATGTCCTCAGGGCTGATGCTGCCTGTATGTACAGTACATAACCCTGTTTAAAAAAGGCATAACAATGGGTTTTTTTTTGTATCAAAAAATATTGAACTGTGACACTTAAGTGTTTTACTGAACTTTGAATTTCTTGTATTGTTGACCTCCTACATATACAGTATACAGTACATACAGTGGGTACGGAAAATATTCAGACCCCTCTCAACTTTGTACTCTTGTCATTTGTCTAAGACCCTCGGTTTTTGTTTGGTTAAAAAACCGGGAACCAGCTCTCCAGTAACGGGGTGCTAAGCTGTTGGCGGGAAACACTCATCTGCACATCTCACTGCCATCATTATATGGGGCCTGCCCTACTGCAGCTAGCGTAACCTCAGAGGAACAACCTGCCTGGGTCATACAGGTGCCTCCCTAATCGTCTGACGCACTTGTTCCTATCCAGATAATTTTAATACTCAGGACCAGTATTGAGTATTAGGGCATGTTTATATGGACTAGACCAACCCTTCCAGACTTCTGAGATGTTTTACTAATTATGACCACACCCGACCACCAGGTAGAGTTGCAAACTAAGAACCTTATAGGTGAAATAATGACCAATTCTTCTTCATGCAGGTTAAATTTATTGAAGCTTTGGCAGGGTCAAGGGGAAAAAAACAGCTCAGCTCAATCCAATAACGTGATTTGACAGTTCATTTGGCCATCGGTCAGGTAAAAAGATAAAACATGTAGATAGAATGGTGACTATGTTGGTAAAACTCTCCAAAAATAGAACTTGGACAGGGATGTCCTCCAAACTTCTCTTCGCTCTGTCCCTCAGAAACAGATTCTTGCTATAAATCCTCTTAGTTTCTTTCTCTCCGTAATCACCGATATTGCTCTTTAGATGAGGGAAGCCTGAAGCCCGAGGTCTGCTGTTTAGGATGGAGTGCTCCGGTCTGTAAACAGACTTCGCAGTTGACCTTGAGGATTTTGCTGTAATAGCACTTTGTGGGCATGCAGCAGATATCAAGGTTAGAGTGGTGTCCTGGCTTCTTTAGGTCGAGCAACTGAGGTATTCCACTGCAAAAAAACCTTTCCTGCACCTGTCATTAGATCCAAGAACGATTAATCCACAGATTGGAAAGAACTAGCGTCAGAAATCCAACAATGACCTCGGCGTAATCCAAACATTCCTCTTTCAGAGGAGAGTTATCCCGAAATATAATTAGTCCACAGGTTGGTGAGAAACGGTGTAAAAAAATCCCAATCTGAATTTGTGGTAATCCCCAAATTTCCACTTTGAAGAGTGGAAAAGAATAAAAGAATAAAAGAAAGCCCAAAAGAATAATTAATCCACAGATTGGAGCAATCTGGTGATAAAAAAAAATCCCTCTTAGTTTTATCTCCTTGGCGTCCTTGTTGTATTTTCACAAATATCCTTTTAAATCAGAAGAGTGAGTATTCAGTCCAATGCGCATTTAGGTGTGACCGCGCGCCTCTCCAAGTGCCGTGAACAGCTGCTCCAGTTATCGTTATTTTTTTTTAGCACTAGCGAGTGCAGCAGGCAGAGGACCAATACCTCCCAGTTGGAGGTTGGTCCTGGTTGCATCAGATCTAATAATAATGGATTAGATTTCTATTACGCTTTACAAGGCACTCTACAGGAGGTCCATTATTCTTTCACTCCTCAGTCGTACTTGGTGATGCTAAACTACGTATGTAGCCACAGCTGCCCTGGGGCAGACTGACGGAAGCGTGGCTGCCATTTCGCACCTACGGCCCCTCCGACCACCACCGATCACACACCAGTGCCCCCACTGGAGGCAAGGAGGGTTAAGTGTCTTGCCCAAGGACACAACGACTCATTGCTGGGGGATCGGGATTTTGAACCGCTGACCCTTCGATCATTGGCTGACCTGCTCTACCACCTGAGCCACAGCCGCCCCTGATCTGCCCCTGATCTGTGGCGCACAGTATTCCTCTGTGCGCCTTTTCCCCTGTTCCTGGGAGCTCCTCGTTTCTTCAGATCCAATAGATGCAACCCCGAAGTTCTGCTTTGCACACACCTTTATAGGTATTCTGACGTAGCAGATGACGTCATCTCTATTTCCAGAATATTCATGAGTTGACCACGCAGGCTTCGAACCTCAGCCACAGCTTGCCCGGAGCCAGCTTGCTGCAACGTTATCTGCTTGTTTGGGAACAGGCCATGCTGCCCAAGGTTTACTTACATGCCTCCTTTTTACACCAACAGTCACTTAAAAAATCATTCTTATGACATATTTCTCTACACGTCATTTGCATTAAATTCAATCATTCAGCTACTAATTACTTATAACCTTAATCATTACTGATAATATAATTAGGATTACTTCTCTCATTTGTGTGCTCAGCTGCTGTTAGAGTCTGTGTTGGGCCTGTTTGCAGAGATCAGTTTTGGCTTGTTGCATCATTTCAAAGAAGACTCATGGCTGTACGAGCTCAAAAGGTGCTTCTACTCAGTACTGAGCAAAGTACTGAATACTTATGACTGTGTCATATTTCAGTTATTCTTTTTTAATAAATTTGGAAAAAATGTCTACATTTCAGTTTTTTCTGTCAAGATGGGGTGCTGAGTGACATTAATGAGAAATAACTTGAGCTTTTTTATTTTGGCAAATGGCTGCAATGAAACAAAGAGTGAAAAGTTTAAAGGGGTCTGAATACTCTCAGTACCCACTGTAGGCGCTTTTTCACACTTTTAATCCACCAAAAATCCACTCTATCTTCCTGTTTTATGAACTTTCTGACAGTTTTCAGACCTTACATCCACAGGATGCTGCAGATGAACATCTGATGCATCACACGATGAACCGTGAGCAGTCGGGTGATTGTCATCAGTTTAAGATGCTGGATGGAAGCGATGTTTGTGAAGCCTGGTTTATATTGCTTATTCATGCCAAATATTTTCCCACGCATGCTCTCAGCTCGCTGGTAGGAGCATGCTCATCTATGCTTGCATGTGCACTGTGTGTGTTTTTTGGGATGAAATGTAAGAATTGAGAACATAAATGACACGCCATCGTATAAATAAAATACGTAACACCAGACTGTTTCGTTTTTAAAAGAGGCTGAGTGTTGATGAGGAAACTGTCAGACGTCAGCCTCACGATGCTGAAGTTGGCTTCTGATCTGTAATGTACACAAAGGGCAACTCCATGCTTTTATGGGGGGACTTGCACCAAATTAGACCAGGTCCTGCTGAAAAACAGAAGACTTTTAAGATGCTAAGATCTGGACTGAGTTGTTTTTCAGAAAATGAAGATTCGTTAACACACCATTTCTAGTTTGTGAATCCTTTCAGAATGCAAATAAGAATCTTTTTGTGGGATATTTTGGCATCTAGAGCTCATTAAACCAGTTCCTGCTGAAAAACTGCACAACTTTAGATGTTTAAACCTGGACTGAATTATGCTACAGAGCATGCAGATTCATTACCACACAGCTTTTGGCGTCTGAAACCTTCCTCCTGTTATGAAAATGCATACAAGACAAATTTTGCTGATACATGCTGAATGGATTGCTGTGTAGAAATGTTGCTTTTTACCGTCTGCTCTGGCACAGAAGGCAGGTCGGCTTGTTTTAGCTTTTTGGTGGATTTTTATTCTTACCTTCGTCATGAATGATTTCTTTTCCAGCTCCTGTGAGGAAAGGGAGTCTGTTGAAGCGTTCATTAAAAGCTTCTCACACACTTGCTGAAAAATTACAAACGCGGTGACTGGAAATGAGGAAACTTTGTGTTTTATTTTACAGAGACTGGTCCAGTCTGTCCACAACTGAACACCACATTTTCTGGGGAAATTTCCCAAAGATCTACGTCTTCTTTGAGCTGTCAGACTTCTCACTCATTGGTTGCCTCCTTTTACACGCAGTAATACACACATCAGTTACTCAGCAGCAGCCCGTAATGAACCCATGAGGGTTTTCTGAAGCATCTAATTTCTGACTCATCTGGATCATTACTGGTGCTGCTGGAGGATCTGAGAGACCCCGAGCACGAGGAGAGAGGATGTTTTAGTCTTTTTGATGTGACACAACATGAGCGACATTGTTTTGACGAGCTGACAACACGGTGGCACCCTCGTGCCGTCGACACACTTCCCCCTGCAGGGTGGGTGATCTGATTACCACGTGCAGCTCCTGCTGCAGGAGCGTGCATCTTTAATTTTTGTTGGAACCAAATGCTGAATATTCTCCCCGTTAATGGGATTAATTAGTGGTTGGGAGAAAAAACGAACTTGAGAAAGATATTTTCAGATTTTTGCTTTATTGCCTCATCGTGTGCCCAATTAGTTGAACAGTTCTGTTTTATATTCATGAGGAATGTTACAGACTTACTTTTATTTATCCTCTACTAATAAAAACTTAACATTCCATTGGTGATGTTTGATGCTGGCTTTTATTTTACCAATATCTGATGTAGCGATATTGTACTCTCTAAATTTCCAATATCCCATATCAGCTGAGATCAATCTGTGCAGACGGATGTGAGGTTCTAGCTCTCATATTTGAGACATACAACTACAAAGACTAAAAGACCCACCCAGAGGGTGCCCCCACGGTCTCAGGGCACAGGCCAGCGACCACTGACCCCGCTGGGCAGTGGCCCCCCCAGGGCCCCAGGAGCCCGAAAATGTCTCCGCCTGGGTTTTACTGTAATTCAGCTGCAAATACGCTCACGTCGGATTTCCGCTGCGTTCCAGTTCTCACACTCGCTTATTGTTGTTGTCACTCAGACATCAAGCTGCAGAGGACGAAGCTGCAGCTCAGGGAGACGAGTGACCTCGTGATCACTTCACTGTTCTCGGCAAATATACTGAAGCAAAGTCCAACTGTTTTTATTCGATATGGTGTCGGAACCATCTGGTACTCAGAGGGAAACTTAATGATGGAGTAAATCACTGAGAAAAAAGATGGAATGTTGTCAGACACCGTCCAATCAGAGCCCGTCCTGATCCCCAGATCTAAAGCGGAATTAAATAAATGTGTTTTCCATGTAAACACGAAGGAGTAAATAATATAATTTCAAATTATTTAATTCAGTAAATCATGTCAGTTGATATCAGATATAGGAAATTAAAAGTTTGACAGGATCAGTATATCAGATATCGGTAAAATAAAAACAAAACAAAACAAACAAACATAAAAAAAACAATATCAAACATCCCTGGTTATGATGAGCTATCATTCATGAGCACAGTTAAGATCAAAGGTTCAGAATGTATTGTTAGGGGTTGAAAATACATCTATATATTTTGAATTTTGATACTTTTACATTACAATTTTCATGTTTTCACCACAAGCTTCCAGATCCATTATTATTACACTTCTTTAAAAAGAAAAAAAAAAAAAACTTACTATCTGTGATTTTCCTGTGTTTAGAGATAAATGTTCAGATCACACATCGTCTGGTGAGAAACAACCTGACCAACCATTTATTTCTGTCTCAGAAAATCACATGTTTAACTGCAGGGTTAAACATCCTCATTCCATGAGGATCAAGCTTTGTTTCTGATTGAAGGATTCAGCCTCTCGTGGTTTAAGAGTCATTAACGTGTCTCTTGTTCGACTCCACGCTGGCTCTTGAGTGCTTTTCATAAAGGAGTGACTTCTGTTTGAACACACTACCACATCACTACCACACTGTAAAATATGAGTTAAAGGGCTGCCTTACAATTTTGAGTTAAATGGAACGTTTTTTGTGTGTTTAAGATAGTAGTAGTAGTTCTTTCATTTATTCAGTCATCATACAACAATTCATAAAGATACATTCGTCTTCACATTTACAATCACGATGAGTGAAAAGGTAAAGGCTGGAGCATGAGCTTATATCGCCTATCCTACAACAAAATTCCTAACTTAATCCACCAAATGAAGGAAGAGAAAAAAATGAACTAGATATAAACTAGAAAATGTGTTTTTATCCAAAGAATTTTTTCACAATTTTTTTCTTTTACTGTATTTTCCCATTTTTCTTATCACCTACTTACAACTTTGAAAACAAGATTCCACAATCATGCGCTTAAAAATCAACAGCGAATTACACAAACGTAAATTCAAATTAGCCTTATTTCGAAATGTTCCACCCACAACTGAAACACGTCTTCTTTTAATCCCTTTTTTTTTTTTTGCTTTTGGCACAATAAACTTAAAACCATCTCTAAAGTCATATTTCCCTTCAGACATAGAAAAAAATCTTTGTAAAGTTGCAGGTAGTGAATTTGTTTTTGCCTTGCACATCATTTGCATTATCCTGAAATATACGATATCATTAAATTTCAAAACATGTGACTGCAGAAACAACCGAACTGTGTGATTATAATAACCTGCATTATTCAGACGTATTGCACGTTTTTGCAAAAATAATTATTGAAAAAAAAATAAATAAATAAATAAAAAAAATAATTATTGAATTTATAGTTGTTTTAAATGTTGATCCCCACAACTCTACATAATAAGACAAGTAAGGAACAATAAGTGAACAATAAATAATGTACATTTAGAATTCAATACATCCTTAGATTTATATAAAATTGCAGTTGATTTTTATATTTTTCCTTTTAAATAATCAGTATATTGTTTCCATGTCAACCCCTCATCCATCACCACTCCAAGAAATTTTGTCTTTAATACTCTCTCAATTACATCATCACAATTTTTTAATTTGATGTCTTTATTTTTAATCTTAATTTCATTCCAAATACCATAAATGTACTTTTTTTAAAACATTGAGGGACAATTTATTGACATCAAACCAATATTTTAGTTACTCGAGCGAAGATGTGTTTGATTAAGAATTTTAATTTATCACAACAACATACTAGAAACTTGTTAATTTGACATAAAATAATACATTGGGACAACAAAAATGCCAAAATGCAATTTCCAGCACATTGATCGGAAACCTCTGGGCTTTAATGTGCTCATTTCCCGTCTGTTTCAGATCAGATTAAGCTAAATTCAGATGAATTAAACATTACAAAGTCTGTGGAGAAACTTTCATCTTCATTCACAAACATTTTTCTAATGTTAAAATTATCACTGACGTCCATTTAACCAAACACAATGAACCCTGTATTA
This sequence comes from Atherinomorus stipes, assembly GCA_023101725.1. Lineage (NCBI taxonomy): Eukaryota > Metazoa > Chordata > Actinopteri > Atheriniformes > Atherinidae > Atherinomorus > Atherinomorus stipes. The sequence goes on from JALJCO010007349.1 coordinate 125,156, forward strand.
CCTGCATTTTCTCCGAATCTGAAAACAGGCACCATTTACACCGACTGATTCTCAAACAGGGAGCATCATTTATATTGACTGATTTAACTAGAGGCATTTTTCATATTGATTTATGTGCTGCGCTCATAATCAGACTCTCTAATTAAAATGTGTGACTCATTGTTGGGTTTTGGAGCTTTTTTTCAGACCCTAATGATGTTTCTCCCCCCCAGCTTTGCTCTTGCTGATTTCTCCATCATCCACCTGGTATAAACTCTGAGCTCCTTTCACAATCATCAATGAGGAAAAACTTTAATATGTAAAATCTTTTAAAACAAAAGATCATAGAATGATTTATTAGCAGCGGTAAAGCTTGATGTCATCAGCTATGACAAGATAAACTCCTCCAGAAGGGGATTTTAATGAGACTCAGATTTTGCAAAGATAACCGCTCTGACTGGACCTGAGGAGGAGCATTGGGGAGGGGGGCAGTGTCTGCATCATGCAGCTCAGGTTGGGGTCTGATTTTTTTTTTACAAATGTTCTCTCAAAAGTATAATATTGGTCTTTATGAGGCCAGAAGTACCTATATACTATGAAAAAGGGTCCAAAGTAATATAAAGTACTGATTTGTACCATTTCAACCCTAAGGGTACCTGCAGTATTGAAAAATGTGTGTAGCTTGTACAATAACTATATACAGCAGTCCTTTTAAACAGTAGTATAATTATAGTTATATTATGATTTTCATAATAATCACGGTACGGTACGGTATAATTATATGTATAATTATGTGTTTGGCCTAATATTTATATAATAATTATTCATTCATCATTTTAATTGGTTTAATTGTACTTTATTAACTCATACAGCTCAATAAGGTACAAAAATGGACCAGGACCGAAGGTACAGAAATGTCTTTCAAAAAGGAACACCCCCAGCAACAAGCTTTGTACCCTTTTAAGTACAAACTGGTACCTCTATTTTTGAGTGTGCATGTTACTATGGTAAGCTGAAACATAATAACGAGAATTTATTTAAATTTATCTACAAAAACCAAGATCTTTCTGTCACTCTTCAAAATTACAATTGTACTTGAAAGTTTACATCCCCTCCCATTAAAGAAAAGGCTGAATTCACCATAGTTATTTAAATAACACGAACCTCCACCAAGCAGCTTGACTCCCTTATTTTTGTGTGTTGTGGATCAAAGTATCCGGAATTTTCTCTGGATCTGGATCAGCTTTCAAAACATTCTAGAATTCATTGAGATCCTTTCTTGTAATTTTTTATCAAACACTCGGGCCATTTGTATGGAGTTGGAATGGAAAAATTCCCCAAATTTGGCCTGTTAGACTGTAAGACTGTTTAGGTGTTGGTAAGAAGGTTTGATGTTCACCATGGGGTGTCGGTCACAACACAGGACTCGCTTGTACATTTAAGTGTCTTTACTGGTCACTCTTAAAGGGGTAGTTCGTTTTTTTTCAATCTGGACCTATTTTCTAGAATGAAATTCGTTCATTTCCTCACACAGACAGTTTTGGTGTAACTTGAATTCCTTTGGTAGATATTTAGATCCACCCCACATCAGCGCTTGTCCGATATAATGGAAGTGATGGGGCAAGCTCGTGCAGCCTCTAAATAAGGCATTTTCTGCCACAAACTCTTTCATTTCACGAATTTTTGTTACTAAACATTAGTCAGACCCCCCTGTGAGCTCGAAGCGGCTTTTTTGGTGTTGATTTGGCCTTATTTACAGACATTTTTACTGCAGCAGCTTTGATGACGTCACTATTATGCAACACCATAACAAGTAAATGTCTATAAATAAGGTTTCACTGCTGCTCACAAGTTTCATTTCTGCATCCTGACATCATGTGCACAGTAACGCAGATGCACACTTCTGCCACAAGGGGGCACTCACGCCTCATCAACAGCCTATCCAACATGGCCGATCTCACAATGATAAAGAATCCTTCAAAACATTCCTGGATCCAGAAGGTGATCCGGATCACCACCAAAATTGAATGGGTCCATCCTTGGACTGAGACACACAAGCAAAGATTAAAGGAGTAGTACACCCACAGAATGATGTGCATTCATTTTCTACTCACCTTCATTCTGAGCAAGACTCTGGAGCACTTTTTTAATATTTCAAATGCAGCCGGAGATCGGACAGGTTTTTAGTTTCACCCAAATTTCATATAATGGAGTTCACCAGTGCCCGATCCGAAAAAGTCCATAAAAGTCCACAAAAACTTGTCAATATTCCTCCATACTGCTTGTATAATGTAATCCAAGTGTCCTGAGTGGGTAGCATCCAGAATTTACAAGTAACGACATCATTTAGTAGATTTTTAGAGCCTAAACAGTCGTACATCTAGCTGTCACAAAGCACGCCCCTGCGAGTTCATGACACTACAGAAGCCGCAGCGTTCAACAGCTATTCTACCGATAATACAAGCGTAGAAGAAGAAATTAACTGTTTACATTGTGCTAAGAGCAAACGAGCTGTGGACAAACAGAAGAGGGCTTGGCTGTTGATGTAAAACAAAGAAAGAAAGAAAAAGGGCGCGCATCATCACATCATTGTCCCTCCTGCATCACAACACTGATTTTTAGGGTTCCCCGTCTGTCAAATCCCACTTTTACCACTGGTTAGGGCAAAACACTGGAAAAACACATAAAAATAACTTTTTTCTTCTTTTGCAACATGCACTTTTCTTATCAGCAACAAAAATAAGGAGAAAATTTATCAGAAAACGGGGGGAGAAAGTCTGGAACCATCCCATATGAAGAGGCAGGAGAGGATATGAGAAAACAAAGAAAAAGCTGACAAGTCAGGATATTAAAAGATAGAAAGAAGGGAACGGAGACAAGCTGAAATTGAAGCAGGAAGATATGAAGGACGGAAGGAGAAGAGTGATGTTTTAATAGGACGAGGATGAAACTTTAAGCATCCTATTTGCACAACACAGGTAGATACAAGCAGGTGCACCACCACCTTATCTCCACCGCCTCAGTAATAACACACATCTCACACACACTCATTCACAAGGCGGACTCCTACAGTAAAGTTTGACAGTTCATTAAATCTCCGTGTTAATACCGAGCGCCTGAGCAGGCCAAGGTTAATGGGGCCATTTGGGCTGAAATAAAGGTCTGACTACAGGCTGATAGGAGCCATAAAAGAAGCTATTTGGTCTCCTTCGCTTCCAGGCAAAATGTTTGATACCACAGCAAACATCACAACACGATGAACACTTCTGATTGTGTCATGAAGGGAAATAAGTTGGCCTCATTAGACCAATGTTTCAGTGTAAAATACAGCAACACTATCAATATTCTATAAGAGACACAGTTTCAGACACAGAGGAGGTGGGGGCCTGCATGGTGCCGGCACTCACAGCCTCGTTTGGAATAAGTGATCACACATTTATCGCTGGCTTGATTACTTAAGAGCAACACAGCAGTCCCCCCACAAACCTTATTTCCAGTGAAGTAAAGAAGGGGTTGTTTGTTTGTTTGCGTGTTTGTTTTAACCTTTGTTTGTCTAGAATCTTAACGATACCCTGGTATGGTTAAGATTTGGGACCGGTCCCAAACGATACCGGTACTCGGTATACGTCCCTATTAATCTTTGAGTTGCTTGGTAACCATGCTGTCCACTCAGTCGTGTATGGTGGGGGAACAAGTATTCTAAACTGTATTGTTTCATTATTACCAATCAATTATTGTGTTTGTGTTTTGCTTTAAGAACATAAAAAAAAACCTCTGGTGCCAAAAGGGTTAATTTATTTACTTCTTTTGCGTAGTTGACATATAAAACTTTTATCTAGATTCATTTATTCTTCTCTTTTCTCTCTGTTGAAACATCAATATTTGGTTGGGATTAGAAATAAAAACCAAAAATCTTGTTTAATGCCAGTTTTGTCAACTTAATATTTGACATTAAACTCTTTTTTTTTTCTTTTTTTTCAGCTGATGGTGAATGACAGCCTTGTACTTTTATTCCCAGTTAAACTGGAAAAAATAATCCTGACAAAGAGGTTTTTCTATGAAAGATGAATTGTTTGTGTTCTCCCAGTTTGCACTTGCTGACATTTTTTTTAATAATAGCTGGGACAGGCTCCAGCACCCCCGCAACCCTGAACTGGGTAAGCGGTACAGAAAATGATTGAATGAGTTCTTTATTTCATTTAAACCTTTTAAAGCTATGCCTTTACTCATGTTAACAAAGACACAAAGACACAAAGCATTTGTTAGCTCAGTTCGCACCTGAAGCTCAGGGATTTTTTTCTTCAAATCTTCCAATTACAGCGGAACTTCCTGCTTAGTAAAACCATCAGTTCCCATTTTCTCCATCAGAATGACAAGTAGCAGCGAGCTGCACAGATACATGATTTCTATTTTCTAATGTCTTTTTCTTTGTTCTTCCTCTCTTCACTCCCCAACTTTAAAACTGTAAAAATTGTATACACCTGCATTAGTGATGATGGTGATGTTTTGGTATCGTTCAGTACTTTAATGCAGGTTATTGCACATTGTGTTTGGATGAATTTATTACTATTACATTTTGTATTTGAACATTTTCCATTGAAAAAATGTCAAATAATCTTAACCTGTACTTTAGTGAGAATTAAAATAAGTTTTTAATCTCAGTTTTGTTTCATTTCTTCATCAATGTAATTTATTGTTTTGAAAGTATTTCTTCGCAGTACTTCTGTTCTCAAGTATAACTCTTATCTAGTATTGACCTTGCATTGAAGATATTATTGCAAACTGTACAATCATATGGTTTTCTTTAAAGGGACCAAAAGTATCGGTATCAATATCAGTATCAATAAAAAAGTACCATACTGGTGTCGTAACGACATGAAAGATTTCGGTATCGCCCATCCCTACCTCCGGAGCCCCATCATGCTTTTTTGCTTGTTTTATTTTTTGTGTGTTTGTTTTCAATATTACTTTCGAACCAGGATTAAAAATCAATGTCATTATTTTTATAGAATTTTATTTATTATTGCTGTTTTGTTTTTTTTTTTCAATTTCAACTTATTTCACTGACAGCTGATTTTTTTTCTTTTTTTCCTTCTTTAATTGAAGGTTCTGAATAATTTTGAGGACTGTAAACGTTTGGCTACTTTTTTGGGGAGAAGAATTTTGGAGAAATGCATTGTAACGGGGAGAAACCACACTTTAACGGGAACGGCTATGAAATGTGACTAAGGACATTGTAAAGTAGTTCTATTTGATCATGAACATAATCTATAACGTGGTGCATTGCAGCTACTTTAACATCAACAGTGTGGTTTTTTTTCAGTTTTGGGTTCATAGACACTGTTTGAAGACTGACAGGATGCATTATTCAACATTTAGATGTCACCTCAAGGTCCCACCTGGGAATACAACTCTGTCAATCAGGCTGCTTGCTTGCTAGCAGAGAGCAAGCACAGCAGTGCACAGAACCATGCAGAGGCCACATAAACAGACAGAATCTTTAAATACCAGAGAGAAGAGATATTTGGCTCTTCTAAATACATTATTTCTTCTGTACACTATAGTTGTTAAAGTGTATGCATTATTGGGTTACGGTTGTCCACATGTAGAAAAGTAATATCCCAGAAATCATGTATAAAATATGAGGCTTTGCGACGGTTGCAAACATCTTCCAGACCCGTATGTTTTGCTGTTATTATTTGGTATTCAGGATACCAGCTTCCCATTCCTGGAATGTGTCAGGACAAATACTATGTCCGATGTGGATGCATGTTTTTTTTCTTGGTTTTTTTTTTTTGTGGATGCATGTTTAGTGCTATGAAAAGATTTCAGGAGGCTCTACTGGTCTACACGAACCCCTAATCTAGCCAAAAAGTTAACTGAAAACTGCTGTCATGCCCTTTGAGAAGTATTGGTGCTTCCCATCTGGAGTATACTTCAGGGTGCCCTTCTGTGGGAGGAAATAACACTCATTTATTCCACACTCCACTGCACAGCTCAACCAGTTTTTATTTGCAATCTCTTGATGAGTGTGCACTTTAAAATGTGTTCATGGATTTTTTTATGCTGACTTTTATGCTTGAGGTGTCAACATTTAACACCTTCTTATGATTCTAATAAACATGAAAAAATGCAGGAAAGCTATTTGTATTTGTGAAGCTCTTATGGTTCTTTATTCTTGTAGTTATCAGGGATTTCTCTCTCAGTGTTTTTTTTTTTCTCCAGTTCTGCATTCCTGTTAGTTTTGCTTCCTTTCCTGATTCCTTCAGAAGTTTAGCTTCAGCCATGGTCCACCTGTTTGCTCATTTCTGTTTAGTAGAAACTGTTTTCTTGATTGGATGGAGAATTCCTACTGGTGGAATTGATCTATGGCTAGGACACGCCCCCTCCACTCGGACAAACGATCAACATCCAGTGACAGCTGCTATGTGACGTCTCGGGAGATGACAGCTGTCAATATGGACAGCAGACGCGGGATCAGACAAAAAGGCCATCACAATTTAAATGAAAAAAAAAAACATAAAAAAAAAACACAAACAAACAAAAAAAAACATTGTTCATGAGTCGAGAAGGTCTCGCCTGCGGCTTGGACGACGAGGCGGAGTCAGACATTAGGCGGGGTCGAACGTTCGACTCCGCCCACATTACCATTTTAAGCCGTCCGTTATAACCCCTCCTCCTATCCCTAAGCCCTAACCCTAACTTCACTAACTGATCACGCCCATCGGATGTCCAGCGCCACCTAATATCCGTCTCCTGCAAGCCGCAGGCGGGGGTACTTGCATGAGTCTGAAACTGCGAGTCGAAATCAAGCCTGTGAATCTCTGGAATGCAACTGCGTTCCGTCAGTTCCTTGCACAAACTGCTGCACGGCTGCCGGTGTTGTGCCAAAAACTGATCGTCTGCGAAAAACTGATGAAACAGCCTCAGGAGTGAAGTAGAGTCTGGCTGCAGCTTGGAAGCCAGAGGCTTATTGTTACCAACGTTACTGTGTGACACCTATACTACACGACAGCTATAGTTGACCTCCTATGTACCATTACCAAAGCAAGCTAAATTTGAAAAAATATACACCCCCTGAAACCACTTCTCCAGAGTGCAGGAATACGACTGCCGACAGCTGTCGGCGAACATAACCGAGATCAGGCGAGTGGCTAGCTTGTTAGCTTCCCTAGTAAACAACAGAGGAACCACGTTTTCTTAAAGTGATAATTATCTCACCTCCAACTTCTTCCGTGGTGTAAAACATCCTCACTGCAAACACCAACACCTCCATTACTTCCACAGCATAGATAAGAACAGCGAGCAGTCATGTTGGTCTCAGTTCATCTGCATTGTGAGACACTCACAGCGAGTTGTGAGTGCACGCACGGGCACGCGAGGAGGGGGCATAGACCGTTAATAGAGAGAGAGAAGGGGGGGCGACTAACAGGAGTCGAGTTTGATGGACATAATCATTCAATCAATAAACACAGGCCGTTCGCAACCCCATCCAATAAAACTCATTTCATTGGAAGGGGGTTTTCCAGTTCTGTACGTTCCACAGGTGATTAATTCTTCTAATTTTTGTGTCAAAACATTTAATTCATTGTCTGCAATCAGGGTGTGAAGAAGACTTTAAGCAATATAATAAAAAATGCTCCTGGAAAACATCATCCACCCTGCCTTTAAAGATAACTTCATATTTCTTTCCAGCAAAGAGACAGCATGTTGCCTCAAATACGATGTTGCCTTACCTCAGAACAGATGTCGAAATCCTTGTTAATTTTATCCATGTTCAGTTGATGTTGTGGTCTGCTGTATAACTTTATCCAAAGCAGACACTTTTCTAGTTTGTGATGTGGCTTGGGAAAGGGCAAAAAATACACCCCGTCGCCCAGCCTCTCAGGATACCTATGGCCTGATTTACAAAGAATCCAAATTGCGAGGCTAATGTCTTTGCCTCGCAAAGAAAATAGCGTGCGCTGTCATTTTAGCGTTTGCGGGTGATCTACAAAGATTACACGCACAATCTGTAACAGGCGCAAACAGCAGGATTTAAATGAGGATTTAGCGTGCGCTCTCCCTGCGCCACGGAAAGTTCAGAAGAGCATGTGGTAAACGCAAAATGAAATTCATCCTGATAGAGAGATGTTAGTTTCAGAGATATAATGAGGCAAATAAAAAACAGAATATAAGATAAATATGAAGAGTTCATTTGCAAAAATAGACAAACGCCATTTAGAAAAAACAGAGATAACTGCTTTTGCACATAAACACTTCATTTACTTTTTGAATATTTTCAGCAAATCAAGCTCACATGAAGTGGAGGGTTTTAATAATGTAAAATGGAGCTAGGACATTTGTACCCGACAGCAACAAAAGCAGATAACTGTTTTTCCACAGTGATGTTTGTCTGTTTTTGCAAATGAACTCTTCATAATAACTATAAATAAAAACGATGCAGCAGGTTTCCCTGTGGGTCGTAAGAAGAGGCCAGTTTAAGGACATGGATAAGGACACGCTGTTGAAGATGATCTGATATTACGCACAGACTGCGCGCTCTTTGGCACAATGCCAGGCGCAGGACTTGTGTAATTGCCCCCCACCCCACGCAAAACTCAGTAAAAAATAGTATCAATAGAGTTTTTTGTGGGGTGGGGGCCAACTTCATGCAGGAAAGCAACCTCAGAACAGCAGCAGCAGTCGCTGCGGCGTGGAGGAGCAGGAGATGATTTTAATTTTAAAATATGCCATTGGCAAAAAGTAAAAGAAAATAAAAAGACAAATAATATCAGCTTTAACTACCATGATGCTGCAGCTGCAGATGTTCTGGTTCATGTCTAGAATTAACTCGTGTTAAACGGTGATGTTGATTGTTATTTAATTAAATAATGAAAACTTGACGTGTCGCCTGAACACATCATGAGAAATGATTCTGACCCGATGTCTGCAGTCCTGTGTGCAGCATTCTTTCAGCCATCAGTGCGTAAAGCTGCCAGTTATACCTGCTTTTCAGACGTGCCAAATTACACACAATTTTTTGCGACCGCTTTCCGTTGAATGGTTGATAGATCACATTGCGCGTGTTAAACTGAGGTTCTGCTTAGTCTCCTCCCAATATTTTGCGCCTTCTGGCAGAAACGCCCAGTTTGCATCTTCATCTGCAGCAGATGCGCAAAATGGACAGCGGCGCTATTTTGCCCCTGAATAGGCGCAAACCTCCTTTTGCTCTGCTTTGTAAATCAGCTCTGGCGGATTATTGCGTGCGTAATGAAGATAGCGCCTGTTTTAACAAGCGCAAACCTTTCGTAAATCGGGCCCCTAGTGTTGGAGTTGCATGTACCCCATGCACAGCATTTGACCATTTTAAACTAAAAAAACCCACATAAGGACACATAAAAACGAACAAAAACAGACAAACTTCAATGGACGTTCAAGCAGAGAATGTCCGAGTGTATTGGGTTATCTGTGCGCACTGTGATTGGCTCATCGCGTTTAGAGGCGTGGTTTAGCCATAGGTCAATTCCACTATAAAGAGACCAGGAACTGTTCCATGTGGAACAGTGGACCAGCTCTACATCCTTTTCAGGATCCTGGAGGGGGCATGGGAGTGTAGACTGGTTTGGAGTTCGCCCAACCAGTCTACATGTGCTTTGTGTATTAATTCCTTTTATGTGTATTTTATTATCTAGCTTTTATTTGATTTATTTATTTATCTATTTATTTTTGGTTTAACTCTAAAAATTTTAACTTCCCCCAGTGTTTCCTCATGGGGATCCTTCGCTCCAGGAGTTTTGCCTACTCGGTCTGGGGGGTAACGGCTGTGGTGGATGCCCTTTTCTTGGAGTCTAGGGGCCTGCACTGCAGCCCTGCGGCTGTGGTGTGGACCCTGGCCTGTCATGATCTGGGGGTCCCTGCAGCTGGGCCTTATGTGGCTAGGGGGGGCTGGCTCCTGGTGCGAATGGATCCCCAAGATATCGTTTCCTCACAGCAGTGTCATGCCAGATGGTTTTTACAGTTACTGTTTTTATACCTGTTCACTTAGAAGAGAGGAGTTGGGGGTTTGTAGTTAGGTGTGGAATTGGGAGGGGGTTGGGTGTGTGCATGTGTGTGTTTTGTGTTGTATCTGGATGTGTGAAGGCTTGTTTTTATTTGAATTCACATTTTGTTTTTACTATGTCAAGCACTTTGTGTTGCTTTTTAATGGTATGAAAAGTGCTTTATAAATAAAGCTTGATTTGATTTGATTTGATTTGGAGAAGGTGTTTGATCGTGTCCCCGGGGATTCCTGTGGGGGGTGCTCCGGGAGTGCAGGGCCCCCTTGTTCAAGCTGTCCGGTCCCTGTATGACCGGTGTCAGAGCTTGGTCAGCATTTCCAGCTGTACAGTTGGTCAAATCCATTTCCAGTGAGGGTTGGACTCCACCAAGGCTGCCCTTTGTCACCGATCCTGTTCATAACCTTTATGGACAGGATTTCTAGGCAAAGTCGAGGTGTTGAGGGGATCTGGTTTGGTGGCCTCAGGATCGGGTCTGTGCTTTTCACAGATGATGTGGTTCTGTTGGCGTCATCGGGCCACAAAATCCAACTCCCACTGGAGTGATTTGCAGCTGTGTGTGAAGCGGCTGGGGTGAAAATCAGCACCTCCAAATCCGAGACCATAATCCTCACCCGTAAAAGGGTGGAGTGTCCTCTCTGGGTCGGGTCGGGGTGGGTCCTGCCCCAGGTGGAAGAGTTCAAGTATCTCTGGGTACTGTTCATGAGTGAGAGAAAAATGGAGCGGGAGATTGACCGATGGATCAGTGCGGCGTCCTGCATCGATTCAAATCAGCTTCAAACTCAGCTGGTCTGCAAAAACTATTTCAAAACACAGAGGAAGACTGTTTAATTTTGTGACAGTGCAATGTAGGGATGGGCAATACCCATTTTTTTTTCTGTCGTTTTTTCTTCCAACGCGATTCACCTCCCTCCCACTGAGACACACCTACTCACCAACTTGTCCAGCCTGTTCCCATCCCTGGCTGTTACACAGTTCCCCCAGCACACAACAGCAAAAAACACATCACTGGCAACGACTGACTGGTAAAAAAAAAAAAAGGTACAGCATCTACAGTTACAGTACCAACTTTCCAGCAGTTTGTCAGCTGCTCCACCAGAGAAAATAAGATGTTGGACTTATTTTATGCAAATACAAAGAATGCATACAGCTCCTCTGCCCTGCCTCCTTTAGGAAGATCAGATCATAATCTGGTTCTTCTCACCTCCACCTACAAGCCCATCGTTCAGCAGCAACCAGTCATTAGGAGGACTATTAAAACCTGGTCTACTGAGGCTGAAGATGCTCTGAGAGGGTGCTTTGAGGCCACAGACTGGAATGTCCTCTGTGAACCTCATAACATCAACACCATGGCTGAGAGTGTGACCGATTACATAAACTTCAGTTTGGAAAAAATCGTTTCAACAAGAACAGTGAGGTGCTTTCCCAATAACAAACCCTGGATCACCAGCAGAGATGGGGGATGTGGAGTCAGCAAGTCAACTCCATGCGGTGTTTTTGTTTTCTTTCCAGCCACTGAACCAGGTGAGTTCAACCAGCACAGTTTATTTCATTGCGCAGGTTGGACTCACCTGGTCCAGTGGCTGGGAAGAACAAATACATGACATGGAGTTGACTTGTTGACTCCACATCCCCCATCTCTGATCACCAGTGACCTGAAAAGCTGATGAACATCAAAAAGAAAGCTTTCAGGGATGGAGACAGGGAGTTACTGAAGACCACACAAAAACAACTGAAAACTCAGACTAAGAAGTGCAAGGAGGACTACAGGAAGAAGTTGGAGAGCAGCTCCAGCAGAACAATGTGAGGGATGTGTGGTCAGGAATAAAGAAGATCACTGGCTTCAAGTTAAAGGGGGACCAGACTGATGGAGGTCTGGACAGAGCTAACGAACTGAACATGTTCTTCAATAGGTTCAGTTCCCCCCCTGCCGACAACCCAGTACTCCACACACCCTCCATGAGCCCACAGCTTTCCTGTCCCACCTCCACTCTGTCACCCTGCACCTCAGTCATGGACCTGAACACAGCCTCCTCTCCCTCTCCACTCTCCACATCAGGACATCCTGAGACCTCCTCTGTCTCCACCTCCAGCCTGACTATCTCCTGTGACCAGGTCAAGAAACAGCTAGAGAAACTGAACCAGAACAAGGCTGCAGGTCCAGATGGTGTCAGTCCCAGAGTTCTCAAGACCTGCTCAGAACAACTATGTCCGGTTCTCCAGCACGTTTTTAACACCAGCCTGAGACAGAACAGAGTTCCTGTGCTGTGGAAGACATCCTGTCTTGTCCTCCAGTCCCTAAAAAACCTCAACCAGCTGAACCAAATGACTACAGACCAGTTGCCCTGACATCTCACATCATGAAAGTCCTGGAGAGACTCTTACTGGCTCACCTAAACAGGCAAGTGAATACCTTTCAGGACCCATTACAGTTTGCATATCAAAATGAGCTTGGGGTTGAAGACGCTATCATCTTCCTGCTTCAGAGAGCCCACTCTCATCTGGACCAGTCAGGCAGCACTTTGAGGGTCATGTTCTTTGATTTTTCAAGTGCCTTTAATACTATTCAGCTGCATTGCTATGTGAGAAGCTCTATAACTTCCAGGTGGATCCTCCACAACCACTTGGATTTATGACTACCTAACAAACAGACCACAGTTTGTGAGACTGAAAGGTTGTGTGTCTGAGATGGTGATCAGCAGCACTGGAGCACCACAAGGAACTGTACTCTCACCATTCCTCTTTACACTGTACACCTCAGACTTCCAGTACAACTCTGATCCTGTCATCTGCAGAAATACTCTGATGACTCTGCAGTTGTGGGGTGTATCAGTGATGGACAAAAAGCTGAGTACAGGGAACTGCTCAATCAGTTTGTGAAATGGTGCGGTAACATTCAGCTATTCTTAAATACCAGCAAGACTAAAGAGATGATTGTTGACTTCAGGAAGAGCAAGAATAAGCAGCATAGTCCTGTCTACATCCTGGAAGAGGAGGTGGAGGTGGTGGAGAAATACAAATATCTTGGAGTTCAGCTGGACAACAGGCTCAACTGGAAATGCAACACTGACTACATCTACAAGAAAGGTCAGAGCAGACTCTACTTCTTAAGGAAGCTGAGATCATTCAACGTCTGCACCAAGATGTTGCTGATCTTCTACAAGTCTTTTGTGGAAAGTGCAATCAGCTCTGCAGCATCTGCTGGGGCAGCAGCATCAGAATCAGAGACTTGAAGAAACTAAACAAGCTGATCAAGAAAGCTGGTTCTGTGCTGGGGAGAACTCTGGAGCTGCTGGAGCTGATCGTTCAAAAAATAATGCTGCACAAGCTGATGAAGATAATGGAGGATTCTTCCCATCCTCTCCACAACACGGTGAAGAATCAACAGTGTGTGTTCAGTGGGAGGCTGCGTCAGGTCAGGACGGAGAGATACAGAAATTCATTCCTACCAGCAGCCATCACCCTGAAAAACAAAACTGACTGACTGAGTTATTATTGTTATGTTGTTATTTCATACTAATGTTATATTGTTAAAAACAAAAGTCAAAAGACAAAAAAAATGAAAGAAAAAAGAAAAAAAAGAGAGCTTTTTTACAATGTTGATTTTCCCTTCTGGGATAAATAAAGTTTTTTTCATTTCATTTCATTTTTCATTTCATATCATCACAGACATGAAAGGATCTTAGTTTCCTTAGAAAGAAGAGTCTGCTCTGTCCCTTCTTGTATGCGTCAGTGGCATGCATGGACCAGTCCAGTTTGTGATCCAGGTGGACACCCAGATACTTATAAGTGGTGACCACCTCAATGTCCTCTCCATCAATCTGAACAGGAAGATGGTAAATGGTAAATAGACTGTACTTATATAGCACTTTTCCAGTCATACTAACCGCTCAAAGCGCTTTACACAACATATCACATTCACCCAGTCACACACACAATCATACACGCATTCAAACCCCGATAGGCACATCGGGAGGCAACTTGGGGTTCAGTGTTTTGCCCAAGGACACTTCGGCATGTAGTCGAGGGAAGCCTGGAATCGATGCTGGGATTTCTGCCTACGGAAGTCCATGATTATCTCCTTAGTTTTTCCTTTGTTCAGCACCAACCCGTTGCACCTGCTCCAGTGTGTGAAATTAGAAATGACTTCCTGTACTCCCCCTCGTCCCCTCCCTTCACACAAGCCACCACAGCTGTATTGTCTGAATACTTTTGCATGTGGCATGATGAAGTCCTGTTGGCAAAATCTGATGTGTACAACGTGAAGAGGAAGGGGGACAACAAGGTTCCCTGGGGTGCTCCAACGCTGGCGGTCACAGTCCTGGAGACTGTGTTTCCCAGTCTGACATACTGCGGCCTCTCTGTCAGATAGCTGGTGATCCATCTGATAAAACCTGGCTCCACGTTCAGTTTCTCAAGCTTGTCCCTCAAAATTGTAGGTTGAATGGTATTAAATGCACTTGAGAAATCAAAGAACATCAGCCTCACGTATCCCCCATTGCCATCGAGAAAGGACAGTGTCTGGTGAAGCATGTACAGAACAGCATCTTCGACCCCCATGTTTGCTCAATAGCTGAACTGTAAGGGATCCAGTGCCTGCTGCAGATGTGGCTCCACCAGCCAGAGAAAAAGCCTTTCCGTGGTCTTCATAATCACTGAAGTCAGCGCCACAGGTCAGTAGTCCTTGACCCCAGACGGCCTCCCAACCTTAGGCACTGGCACAATGCAGGACGTCTTCCACTGGCAGGGTACCTGCCCTGTGTGGAGGCTCCAGTTGAACAGCACCTGCAGAAGTACCGCCAGCTCTGCAGCACAGTCCCTCAGGAGCCTTGGTGACACCCCATCGGGTCCAGGTGCCTTGCCAGGCTGGACTCTCCTCAGTTCTGCCCTCACCTCCTCCACAGCGAAGTAATCCCTGTGAGGTGCCTCAACAGGATGGCAGGCAGCAGCAGCAGAGGTGGAACAGCTGCTGGGTGGAGCAGGATGGCAGGCAGCAGCAGCAGAGGTGGAACAGCTGCTGGGTGGAGCGGGATGGCAGGCAGCAGCAGCAGAGGTGGAACAGCTGCTGGGTGGAGCAGGATGGCAGGCAGCAGCAGCAGAGGTGGAACAGCTGCTGGGTGGAGCGGGATGGCAGGCAGCAGCAGCAGAGGTGGAACAGCTGCTGGGTGGAGCAGGATGGCAGGCAGCAGCAGCAGAGGTGGAACAGCTGCTGGGTGGAACAGGATGGCAGGCAGCAGCAGCAGAGGTGGAACAGCTGCTGGGTGGAGCGGGATGGCAGGCAGCAGCAGCAGAGGTGGAACAGCTGCTGGGTGGAGCGGGATGGCAGGCAGCAGCAGCAGAGGTGGAACAGCTGCTGGGTGGAGCGGGATGGCAGGCAGCAGCAGCAGAGGTGGAACAGCTGCTGGGTGGAGCAGGATGGCAGGCAGCAGCAGCAGAGGTGGAACAGCTGCTGGGTGGAGCAGGATGGCAGGCAGCAGCAGCAGAGGTGGAACAGCTGCTGGGTGGAACAGGATGGCAGGCAGCAGCAGCAGAGGTGGAACAGCTGCTGGGTGGAGCAGGATGGCAGGCAGCAGCAGCAGAGGTGGAACAGCTGCTGGGTGGAGCAGGATGGCAGGCAGCAAATTTAGTATAAAGTATAGTAGTTTAATTTAGTATAAATTTGCCAAAACATAATGTCCAACAATCTGCATTAAAATACTGAAAACTACCAAAACATCATTGTCACTAACAGTTGCAGCCTCATAATGACATCTGACAGGCTACCACCATCATGTGACACAGAAGCTAGAATCTGGTTTAGCTGATAATTTTGTTGCCTAAAACTCTCAGAAGTGAAAAAAAATAGCATGTTTTGTATCTTTGCAGTGGTATCTTGATACCCCCCCAAAAAAGTATTGAATCCCATATTTTGTGTGGCTGGTGTTGAAGTAAGTAAATAAATAAAGCATCGACTCTATGGTATCGATATGCCCATCCCTAGTGCAATGTGACTGGTAGAAAGTTTTGGGTTTAGCGCCCCCAAGTGGCCAAAGGTTTCACTGCATAACTTCAAGTTTTATCAGTACATAATCTGACAAACGAGCCAGAAAACAAGGCGGACATTGCAGTGAAATTACCTCAGTGTTTGGGATGAGAGCCTGTGGCTGTTTGTGTGTGTTTATGGAAGATAGACAGAGACGCTGAGGCAGTTTTACACCAGAGAGGTTTGTGTGTGTTCTTGCCAGTGGTGACGAAGAACTCTCACACTTTTAGAGGGCATTCAGATTTCACCGAGGGTCAGTAACATGTACTGTTAGAATTAAAAGGCTGCTCTATAATTTAATTTGACCTGGTTATCACAAGCCAGTGAATATTAAGTAGTTCAACATAAAAAATACAATAGATTCATATCAAGTTCCAAGAGCAGTGAATATTAGCCACTTTGCCTCATACAAGTCCTTGCACGCTGTTTATTTTTCAGTTAAATACATTTTTATTATAATGCTCAATTTGACATTTCATGCAACAATTTATACACACCATGATTTCTTTCTGCCCACGTTTCTTAAAGTAAAGCACATTTGTCACATTGTGAGTTTGCTCTACTTCTAGAGATTGTAATGTTTCCACTTTCAAAGTGTAAATGTATCTCTTGGAAGCAGAGGGAAGCAGTTTCCACCCACACATGGAAAAGAGACTCAGCAGAAAACATTTTCATTGAGCGGCAGCATTAATGTGAGGAGTTGCCGTCTCTCTCTTCCCACCCGTCACTCAGGCTGCCCCAGAGGGAACACAACCTTTAAGTTTGTGTTCATCCTCTAAAACATGTGCTAGCAGTCACTTTTCATTATCCCAGCTGACATCAGATGCAGTTCCTCTTAATTTATATGATTTGTTTTTCTCCTGCTGGAGAAGTTTAGTAAAGTTTTTGCAGTTTTTGAAGTCAAGTCTGGAGATTAGTGTCACAAGAGGTCTTGAAGCAAACGTGAGATGAGTTGTGATGCTTATCAAAGGTTAAACTGGGCCCTTGTACATCAGTGCTGTAGCATTTGATATTAAGCACTAAATAGGGATGTTCGATATTGGCTTTTTTATTGATATCTGATATACTGATATTGTCCAAATCTTAATTTCCAATATCTGAAACCGATGCAGACAACTGTGAGGTTGCATTTCTCATATTTTAGGAGATTGTGTAGTGGTTTACATAATTCACCCCCGGAACCTAAGAGAGGTTCCCAGTTTCGCCACAATACAATTCTGACAATACAATTCTGCTCTGAGGGCAAAGATCCCAAAATATCCTTAACTCAGCCAGAGGAGTTCATTTTGGACATCTGGCTGCCATATATAAGATAACAGCAGGTATTAGATACTATCATATCTCAGATACTAGCAGGTATCAGCCAACATGTGCCTAATTCTAATGTTTCTGACAAATTCGTAACTTAACCAACAACTTAAAACCAGGCATATTATCAGCAGCTTCAAAGCAAGTCAGTCTGTAGCAGCAGCAGCTGCACATAGTGACATGACTCTAGATCCTGGACAAGCCCCCAAAACTGTATTTCTTTTCTTTGGTTTTGGAAGGTTGTCTCTTTCATCACATAGTTCTGTTTTGTTTGTTGTTTTGGCATTGGCCCATCCCGAAGTTAGTAATGCTCCTTCTCATTTTCCCCCAATTTGTTGTTTATTACTTCATCTTTTGGAAGACAGGATAACATGAATGGGGGGCTTGTCCTGTTTTCGTATGGTTAGTCTTTGTGTCTTTTTTTTCTGGTTGACGGTTTTGTTTTATTTTGTTTTGGGGATGGGATATGAAGTTCTTCTAGAATAACAGGGGATTTTACGCATGCTCGACCACTGGAAAAAGATCTCAGAAGATTTGGTTGGTAAAAATATCAATTTGATATGGCTGATACAGATATTTTCGGATATAACATTTTAATGCGGATATCATCCAACAATTGACTTGATGTTGGACATCTCTAGTTTTTTTTCCTTCAAGATTTCTAAGGAATATTGGTGTTATAAAAATCAGATGAGTGGAAAGACTGTAGAAACTGGACTGTAGCTACTTATGGACTGTGTGTGGAAATTGTGGAAGAGGAAGGAAAATAAATAAATAAAAAATAAATAAATAAATAAAAGGGTTTTTTCCCCCCTATTTTTTCTTTTTCTTTTTTGCTTTTTATTTGTCCTGCCCAGCATCGTAGCAAGCAGAATGGAGATCTGGCTGCTTTATTGTGTTGAACAGATGTGCTTTGCCAGGGGAGTTTTATGAATATAAAGCCCCTCTTGATATTGTGAGTTTAGTCATTTAATTTCTTTAAATAAGTATTTGTTTATGACTGCATTTTACATCATACTGCTGGGCTAGACAAGAGGGAAATGAAAGTTGAAAGAAGAACTGATAAGAAGTGGAACAGAGAGGGAGTGAAGAAAAGAGAGAGAAAGAGAGAGAAAACATGGATACACTTACTGTACACAGTTCACTGATGCTTCTATACACAAACCCCTAAACAACATTCCAAGGTCTTTGCTGGAAAACAATACTAACAATCCCCTACAGGAGGACCTGCAGGTGGCTGAAGTATCATAAGATTGTACAAACACATGCAGAACTAAGCAGAGAAGAGGTAAAACCTAATCAGCACAACGTGATCCAGTCATGCAGATGCAGCCTCATCTCTGCAAGGAGGACGACGCCCGCACGGCCCGAGACCCGAGACCCGGGGCCCCAGCAGCCACCCAGAGACTGGGACCCCAGCCACCTCCCCAAAGGAAGGGGCATGCATCCCCGCAGAGCATGGCCCCAGCTGAAAACCCCACGCGGTCTCGGGGCCCAGGTCCCAGTGGACCAAGACCAGCAACTGCTGACCCCGCCAAGCACCAGCCCAGGTACAAGCGCGGGGCCCATGTCCCCCCCCAACCAGACCAAGCCAACACCCAGGATGGGCCGCCCAGATGACCACCCCGCACTGGCCAGCACCCACCCTGATGCCCCTGCCCCACACACCTGACACCCGGATGCCACCACCGGTACCACACCCCCACACACACCCATCCCTCCACTTCACACATATTCACCGCCACCTCCCTATATCCCCAACACCCACATACAGCCGCCCCGCACCCATGCACCACCCCACCCCTCCCCCCAACCTGACACACACAGTCATCCCTCCACCCCAACACCCACACAATCCCCCCTTCACCCACACACATACACCCCCACCTCCCTATACCCCCAATACCCACATGCACCCCCCCCCACACACATGTACTGCCCCACCCTTCGCACCAACCTGACACACCCACACCCTTCTTCCTCCACCCCCTCACACACGCCCCTACATCTCTCCACCCCGGCACACATGCACACTCCTCCCTCCCCCATCATCCACACCTCTTCCCTCCAACCACTCACACACATCTCCCTCCTCCCCCAACCTATACAGCATGAAAGTTTTGAGGACGTCCGCATCGGTCTGTACTGGACTACCTGAAACCTGGAACCAGCATGGATGGTCGCTTGGGGGATCAGGAGCTCAGTCTCCTTGCTGCGTTATTCCACCACTTCCATCTATTTTTCCCAAATGAAAACTAAAACACAGACAAAAAATTAGACAGAAACAGAACAGCTGAATACTGAGCAGGTTTTTCTTTTGTCCTTTTAGTTTCTGAACGGATGCAAAGTGCTGGGTTTCATTTATTCTCCTCTCTGCTGTAGACACTTCCCGCCAGGCTTCCAACCCAGATGCCTAAAATGAACTGACTCTGATGCAAAGTGCTTTAATAAAAGGGAAAAGTGAAGCCAACTGTGCTTATAAAGAGGGTGAAGGATGGGTTCACATTATTATGCAGCACTTGTCCTGCCAGGACTCAGCTACAGAGTACCAGCTCTGTACATTTATGAATTCCAGTGCAGTCTGTAGTACTCTAAGTTGTAGTACAACTGGGAATTCTGTACCTGCTTAATCCTCTGCATTCCCTGTGGAAGCTCCCACTATAAATATCTGATGCAGCACACTGAAGCTGACGCAGCTCATCTGTCTTGTCTGTAAACCCAGAGCAGCGTTTGGTCAAAGACCCCCGAGTGTTTCCACGGTGGGATTCTAACTCCCGGCAGGATCAACCAAGCTGGGCCGGTCTCAGGTGAGGATCATGAAAGACACACTAACAAGCTGCTGTAGTCCTGCAGGAAGTTGGAACAAACCTAACAAGAATCCTCCGTTTTACACTGAACAAGAGATTTAGCTCAATGTAATCAATATGTCCAGCAGATTCTCGTCTCCGTGGGGCTAAAAGTAGTGCCAAAGCCACAATGTTTATATTAGAAAATTCTATACAGAGCGAAACCCAAGCTCCACCAAGACTTGAAACTATATTTTATGTTTGAGAGGACATTGTTAATAAGCTAAAAAGGAAAAGTCAAGTCATTCATTCTGTGTGTTGGTGTAGAAAATCACCAACATTATGTCAGTGAGTTGGTGCAGGGACAAACTAACAAGCCAGTGTTACAGCCAGAGAAATGAAGTATATGTGAATGAATCAAAGCTCTACAGACAGAAGGTGGAGGGTTTTGCCTTATGCCTCTCAGCCAGTGGGGGTGGCACCAGCCACTTATCACTCGGAGAAAAAGGCTTCTTCCCGAAGGCTTCAGAGGACACAGAGGAAATAACTTGCAGAATGAGTTTTACAGGGATGTTGGACCTCAGGTTTGAGGTGTTTTGTTGCAGCATTGATCAAGATCATTTTTAAGCTGCAGGTGTGTTTTCTAACTGAGGGGCTTGGAAAATGAAATGGCTCTCCTGAGATTCCCATTTATTATGGATGAAACCGTGGAATTCTGGACTCTGAGATAAGCTCCTATCAGCTCCCATGAAGATGAAAAGGCAGGAGGATCCTCAGAGAGGAAGATTGTTTTTACCGATATCCGATACACCAATACTGTCCAACTCTTAATTTCCAATATCTGATATCAACCGATACTGATCTATGCAGACATCTGTGAAGTTGTAACTCTCATTTTGACAGATACAACTATATTCTGCTCAGAGAGCAAAGATCCCAAAATAACCTTAACTCAGCCAGAGGAGTTCAGTTTGGACATCTGGCTGCCAGATATCAGATACTAGCAGGTATTAGCCAACATGTGGCTAATTCTAATGTTTCTGACAACCTTGTAATTTAACCAAGAACAAGGTTCCCAATCTTTTCTTGAAATTATTTTCCAGGACTTTTCCAGGACATTTTCAGGACTTTTCCAGCTGCTACAGTATGAGTAAAGTTATCACAAGACTAATAACTTCCACCACAAGCTTTTGGAGACAAAACAGAGGCGAAGATGAAGCTGCAGCAAAACGGTGACACAGCTGTGGCGAAATGACAACATCGCGGCGATGAAGCTGCAATGAAATAGCGACAAAAGAGTGGCGTAGTGACGATGAAGCTGCGATGAAACGATGATGAAACAGCGACATAGTGGGAACAAAATGTAAACAAAGCGCCAACGTAGCAGCAACGTAGCAGCGACATAGCAGCAACGTAGCGGCGATGAAATGATGACGAAACGGCGACATAGCGGCAACGAAATGTAAACATAGTGGTGACATAGTGGCGATGAAATGGCCACGAAATGGCGACAAAATGGTGACGAAATGGCGACATAGCGGCAACGTAGCGGCAATGTAGCGTGACATAGCGGCGACGTAGCTGAAACGTAGCGGAGATATAGCAGTGACGAAGCAGCGACGAAGTGATGATGAAGTGGCGAAGAAACAGTGATGAGGCTGCATTGAAAGACATCAATGCTACGACGAAAAGGCAATGAAGCTATGACGAAGCTGCAACGAAACGTCAACGTAGCAGCGACGTAGCAACGACATAGCTGCAATGTAGCAGCGATGAAACAGTGACGAAATGGCGACGAAGCTGTGATGAAACGGCGACGAAGCTGTGACGAGACTACAATGAACCTACAACGAAGCTACAATGAAACGGCGACAAAGCTGCAATGAAACGGCGACATAGCGGCGATGAAGCGGAGGGAGGAAAATTAATTTTCCAGGATAACTCAAGCTTTTCCAGGATATTTTACTCTTTTTCTCATTTTTAATGTGTTTCCCATGACTGGAAAAATGTTCAATCATTTTCCAGGTTTTCCAGGATGTGTGGGAACCCTGAACAACTTAAGACAGACATATTACATACATACATGTGTTCCCCTCCCCTGTGTTCCCCTCCCCCACTTGCCCTACAGGTGCCTATGGCACTTGCCAGGCCGGCATTGTAAATAAGAATCTTGTTCTTAATGTCATTGCCTGGTTAAATAAAGGTTAAATAAATACAAGTCAGTCTGCTTTTCACAAGTACCAGGTGGTCAACATGGTTGATCACCTACTTGTGAACAGGCTGCGGGACATGACTGGGACGTCGGGCACTGTACTTAAGTGGTTCACTTCATACATCGCTGATAGAGCTTTGGCATTCTTGCTGACCTCATAATTTCCGAGCCCGGCAACCTTGAGTGTGGCATACCTCAGGGCTCTGTCCTGGGACCCCTTCAGTTCCTATTATATGCCCTTCCTCTAGGCCACATTATCCAAAAATTCCATTATGTCTTTTATCATTTCTATGCAAATGACCTCCGGCTGTATAGCTTATTCAAGGCATCTGATATGTACAAACTAGACCCTTTATTTGAATGTGAAGCAATGGCTAAGTGACTACAGCCTTCAACTGAACCCTGGAGAAACTGAGACGCTGATTATCGCCCCAGATAGCAATATTCCTGCTATCAAACAGCACATACAGGGAGTGCAGAATTATTAGGCAAATGAGTATTTTAACCACATCATCCTCTTTATGCACGTTGTCTTACTCCAAGTTGTACAGGCCGAAAGCCTACTACCAATTAAGCATATCAGGTAATGTGTATCTCTGGAATGAGAAGGGGTGTGGTCTAATGACATCAACACCCTATATCAGGTGTATTAGGCAAACAGAATTATTAGGCAACTTCCTTTCCTTTGGCAAAATGGGTCAGAAGAGGGACTTGACAGGCTCTCTTGACAGGAACTCTTAAAATTGCCAAGCGTCTGAAGTGTGATCATCCAACAATCAAGCATTTCATTCAAAATAGTCAACAGGGTCGCAAGAAACATGTGGAAAAACCAAGGCGCAAAATAACTGCCCATGAACTGAGAAAAGTCAAGCGTGCAGCTGGTAAGATGCCACTTGCCAGCAGTTTTGCCATATTTCAGAGCTGCAACATCACTGAAGTGCCCAAAAGCACAAGGTGTTCAATACTCAGAGACATGGCCAAGTTAAGAAAGGCTGAAAAACCACCACCACTGAACAAGACACACAAGCTGAAACGTCAAGACTGGGCCAAGAAATATCTCAAGACTGATTTTTCTAAGCTTTTATGGACTGATGAAATGAGAGTGAGTCTTGATGGGCCAGATGGATGGGTCCATGGCTGGATCGGTAAAGGGCAGAGATCTCCAGTGTGACTCAGACGCCAGCAAGGTGGAGGTGGGGTACTGGTATGGGCTGGTATCAAAGATGAGCTTGTGGGGCCTTTCGGGTTGAGGACGGAGTCGAGCTCAACTCCCAGTCCAACTGCCAGTTTCTGGATGACACCTTCTTCAAGCAGTGGTACAGGAAGAAGTCCGCATCCTTCAAGAAAAACATGATTTTCATGCAGGACAATGCTCCATCACACGCATCCAAGTACTCCACAGCGTGGCTGGCAAGAAAGGGTCTAAAAGAAGAAAAAATTATGACATGGCCTCCTTGTTCACCTTGTTACATGCCAGTTACTGGAACTGTGAGCCTTGAACGCATGTTTAGTCCTAAATGGAAGAAATTTAATAGTAATAATTAATATCTTGAATGTGTTCATTTGCCAAACAAATGTTCTTCATGGCTTTGTATTTCTGTGTTTATAGACCACGCTCACTCCCATCCAGCATTCACCTTAACTAGCTTGGAATTCCTCACCTGTAAGCCTGTTGTTTGTTGCATTGCTGTGCTGTTGTGATTAAGGGTGACCAGTAAAGACAGTTAAAGGAGTCATCACCCGGAAATCCCACTTTTTCACGTTAAAACATGTGTATTGGAACGGGACCTCAGTTATAACGTGCCAGAAACTCCGGAAAGTGAAAGTAACTTCGTCTTTGAGTGCAGGCGCTCTCTTCTCACCGGAACCGGCCTTTACCAGGGAGGAGTGGATTATATTTATCAGTGAGGATGTGCAGCCGGTAAGTGTTGCTGCTTGTGTAACTTATTATCTTTTGTATAAACGGTGGTTGACAAGTGGACAAGCTGCTAATGTAGCTACAGAAGCTAACACTGTTTGGTTAACTTCATGACAGACGTCTGCTCCTTATATTCATCAGAGTCCAGCCCTTTTACTCCGCGGATCCTCTCCATTAACCATACCGTTACGTTTTTATCACGTTTTTCTCTGCTGGGACATCATTTCCTTCACCTGCTCTGTCCTAATAAAACTTTGTTTTGACTTTGACGTTTGCCTCGTGAACGCACTTACAGACAGGTCTAACTCTCGTGCTTATTCTCGCGAAAAACAATAGTTGGGGATTAAAAGAGGTTAAAATGAGCTCATTAAATTTTCCTCCCACCCAACTAGATTAAAAAATTAATTTGAAGATAATTTAAGAAGGATTGTGTATGTAAAACAGCAGGTTATGACACCTTTAACTGTACAAGCGATTTCTGTGTGTTCTGACCGACACCCCCGGTGAACATCAAACCTCCTTACCAACACCTGAACAGTTTTACATTAACATCACCTTAACTCATTGACTGCCAGACCTTTTCCGAGCAGAGCGCTCCATATTGCGAGGATTTTTAAGCATTTTCACTGATTTTGGGAGATCCACAGAATATTGTGTACTATGCCAATACAAACACTGAATGTACCAAAGGAAAGCTTAGACTCTCTTCTTTTATCAGAAAAAAACCATTTGTTTCTAGCTTTATCCATTCTTTAGTAATCTGCAGTAGAACATGGGTTTGTTGCAGTGAAAATGCCTGTTTCTGATCAAAAAGCAGAGAAAACGAGCTTTGAATGCGATCGTCTGCTTCAAGTGGAAAAGTGTCTTTGATGCCAATATTTTTTTACTTTAGTAACACCTTCATCATCTGATCAGCTTTTTACCTCTATGAAACAACAAATACAACACTGAAAAAAGAGTTTTGGAGGCAAAACAATTATTTACTAGCTAAATAAGCCACAACAAGTTTGTTTCACAACATAATAATTGACAGAAACAGAGAGCAGAAACGTCTCCCAACTCCTCCCCCCTCCCTCATTCTCCTTCCACCATTGCTTAGGTACGCACGCAGTGGAACGTGGAAACACGTGATTGGCAGTTAACGTTCGGATTTGAATTAACGTGGAAACACATTAAAAGTTTTGGAATTTTTCCATATAACTCCACACAAATGACCCGAGTGTTTGGTAAAAAATTACAAGAAAGGATCTCAATGAGTTCTAGAAAGTTTCAAAAGTTGATCCAGATCCACAGAAAATTCTGGATACTATGATCCAGAACACACAAAAATAAGGGAGTCAAGCTGCTTGGCGAAGGTCTGCGCTCTCAGAGTGCTTTTCTAGTTTTATATGTTCTGAGGTTTTGTAATTGTGAAGCACTTTGTGACTGTGTCTGTGAAAAGTGCTATATAAATAAAGTTTACTTACTTTCTTCTGTAGCGCATCAGTCTGAGCTAATATCCAACATCCATGTCACCTATGCATCCAGCTTTTCACCATCCAGGACGTCATGTTTGTCACGGTAACACGGAGCACTTCCTGCTGCCCTGGCATGTTGGAATGCGGCCAAATGTCATTTTCAGCCCGGCATTTCTCCTCACTGCAGCAACTTACCATAAAGAAGATAAAGGGACATGTGTAAACACTGAGCACAATCAGTTTTTCTTGCTTATCTGCATACCAATCATGTTTAGATGAGGTATAAATCTAGAATTTCTCCCACTCGCTCTTCTCTGAACCACGCCTCTTCCTGTCCACTTGATCAGATTGATCACCCTGCAGACCCCCATTAAAGGCCACTTGGTATAAATTGCACTTTTATTTTCTGTCTGCATCTGTTTCCTTCTTCCTCATCATCACAGACACACACACAGTTAAACAGTTTATTTTTCTGTATTTTATTTATGAGGAAAGCATCATTTCTGCTTCAGCAAGTGCTAACTGAACCTTTAGGCCGTTTCCATCTGTGAAAGCTTGGAAGTGTTTGACATTTAAAACATTTTAATCCACTGAGTCTGTAAATGTGTCACCGTGGAGATAACTCACATCCTGTACTTGGTTATTAACATTTAAATGTAACGCTCTTGATTTATTGTTTTATCGCGGGGCGATGGGATCTTCACGTGACGTCCTTCAGACTGATTCACTGCATCGCAGGACTTGAGTGCGGAGATAATGCTCCTCATCTCCGCTGGGACCTGATTCTGCAGGGGGAAAGGGCAACGATTAAAGACTGCAGCAGCTTTAATCCTTGATCGAAGGTTTGACCATGCGGATGATGTCCACAGGATGTCCAGAAGAGCAATAATCACTCAATAAAAGTCCTTGGGAGGCTTTAAAGGGATCAATGATGATGGTAAAACCACAGTTGACTGGATGACTTATCTTTCTTACACGCCATGCTAAGCTGGTCTCAGGTCAATAGTTCATGAAATTTCTCTTTTTGTAAGAAGAAACTGATGAAATAAAGAATTGTGACCTAAAAACTGGAAAAATATTACGCTAACCCTAATTTCTTCATGGTTGCATTTGGAACAGTTAAGTTATAATTATCAAATATTGACACGCCTGATCTATCAATGGTTCTGGTCCTGATGAAACGGAGCCTCCTGCCAGAGGGGAGGGGGGTGGGAAGGGTCGTCATGATCTATTCTGCCCACCTCAGAGTCCTGGAGGTGTCCAGGTCCAGGACAGAGGTGGCTGAGCCGGCCAGGTGATGTGATGTGGTTTGTCTTTGTCCTCAGCAGTGGCACCAGTTCGTCAGGTGGGGAAGGCGGACTTCATCATGGAGGTGTGGAGGTGCCCCGACGATGACCTGAGTGGCCCAGAGCAGCGGGGTAGGAGTTGTTAAATGTGGTGTAGCTGTGATCCAGAGAGGTGTGAAATGAGCAGCCCAAATGAACTCTGCCCGTCTGTTCCAAGGTTGTGTTCAAAATAAAATCAAGACGGCTCTGAGCTACTGTGAAGATGTGAATTTAGATATGAATCAGACTAAATGGCCACAGTTACATAACGTTTCTTAATTCAGAGTTACAGTTTTCTCCTTGTGTTTAATAAATAATAATAATATATACTTTATTAAAGGTGTCATACCCTGGTATTTTACATACACAATCCTCCACAATTTGGAATTAATTATTCCAAATTAAATTATTTGGAATTAAATTATTCTCATTTGTGTTAACATGGAAGTAATAATTCTGAATTAAGGTTTACACGGAAAACACATTTATCTAATAATGCTTTAGATTCAGGGTTTGGAAGGGTTCTGATCGGATAGGAGGCTGGCATGACGTATTTATGTTGTTTACGTCTACCCGGAAGTAAAAAAGATGCCGGTTCCTGCTCCTTTTTTCTTTTGGCTATGACATAAAAACCACGTAATAACACAAATTACATTCCATATTACGCATTCCAGAACACACAGTCCTGAATTGAGCTGCTAGGTGGCTGCAGTTTGTAACAGCTCTCCCTTAGCTTTTGTGTTTTTTTCAAATATAGCTGTCTTTTTTATTGACATTACTTGTCAGATTAGGTTTTTCTGGGAGGATTTTTTATGCTGGTTTGAACGCTGTGCAATTCAGGAGATTTTTCTTCATATATTTGGCTTTTTTTCCACTACTTGTTATTATGTGTATCCATAGTAACGGAAAAATTGTTTACCACCGGGATCAACTGTTAAAACTCTCCCAAATCAAGATTTTCAGCGAAATAACACGTCAAATCCCAGTGGAGTTAAAGAGAAAGACAAAAGGGAGGCAGGGCAGGGGTAAGGCAGAGAGAAAAACGGTGGCGACTTAAACCGTTTCTTCCAACTGTTGTGATGGGTAATGTGACATCGCTATGTAACAAGATGGACGAGCTTGGAATGCTAACAAGGTCTCAGAAAGAGTACAGAGAATGCAGTATCATGTGTTTCACCGAGACATGGCTGCACGAACACATCCCGGACTGTAATGCGTCTGTACACGGCTTCAAGACGGTCTGTGCAGACCGAAATAAACAGCTCAGCGGGAAGCTGAAGGGAGACAGAATTGCAGTGCTGGTCAATCAGCGTTGGTGCCATCCAGGACACGTCACTGTCAAGGAGAAGATCTGCACAAGAGACATCAAACTGTTAGCTGTGAGTTTTCGTCCATATTATTTACCCAGAGAGTTTGCCTGTGTTATTCTGGTAGCGGTTTATATAATACCAGGTACCACACCAGAGACAGCCTGTGATGTCATCAGCTCTGTTGTGGCTAAACTACAAACACAGCATCCAAACTCTTTCATAGCGATCTCTGGAGACTTCAACAACGTCTCCCTCTCTGCTACGTTACCAACTTTCCAGCAGTTTGTCAGCTGCTCCACCAGAGAAAATAAGATGTTGGACTTATTTTATGCAAATACAAAGAATGCATACAGCTCCTCTGCCCTGCCTCCTTTAGGAAGATCAGATCATAATCTGGTTCTTCTCACCTCCACCTACAAGCCCATCGTTCAGCAGCAGCCAGTCATTAGGAGGACAATTAAAACCTGGTCTACTGAGGCTGAAGATGCTCTGAGAGGGTGCTTTGAGGCCACAGACTGGAATGTCCTCTGTGGACCTCATGGAGACAACATCAACACCATGACTGAGTGTGTGACAGATTACATAAACTTCTGTGTTGATAACATCATTCCAACAGGAACAGTGAGGTGCTTCCCCAATAACAAACCCTGGATCACCAGTGACCTGAAAAAGCTGCTGAACATCAAAAAGAAAGACAGGGAGTTACTGAAAACCACACAAAAACAACTGAAAACACAGACTAAGAAGTGCAAGGAGGACTACAGGAAGAAGTTGGAGAGCAGCTCCAGCAGAACAACGTGAGGGATGTGTGGTCGGGAATGAAGAAAATCACTGGCTTCAAGTTAAAGGGGGACCAGACTGATGGAGGTCTGGACAGAGCTAACGAACTGAACATGTTCTTCAATAGGTTCAGTTCTCCCCCTGCCGACAACCCAACACTCCACACACCCTCCATGAGTCCACAGCTTTCCTGTCCCACCTCCACTCTGTCACCCTGCACCTCAGTCATGGACCTGAACACAGCCTCATCTCCCTCCACATCAGGACATCCTGAGACCTCTTTCGCCTCCACCTCCAGCCTGACTGTCTCCTGTGACCAGGTCAAGAAACAACTAGAGAAACTGAACCGGAACAAGGCTGCAGGTCCAGATGGTGTCAGTCCCAGAGTTCTCAAGACCTGCTCAGAACAACTATGTCCGGTTCTCCAGCACCTTTTTAACACCAGCCTGAGACAGAACAGAGTTCCTGTGCTGTGGAAGACATCCTGTCTTGTTCCTGTCCCTAAAAACCACAACCAGCTGAACCAAATGACTACAGACCAGTTGCTCTGACATCTCACATCATGAAAGTCCTGGAGAGACTCTTACTGGCTCCCCTCAACAAGCAAGTGAATACCTTTCAGGACCCATTACAGTTTGCATATCGTAATGGGCTTGGGGTTGAAGACGCCATCATCTTCCTGCTTCAGAGAGCCCACTCTCATCTGGACCAGTCAGGCAGCACTTTGAGGGTCATGTTCTTTGATTTTTCAAGTGCCTTTGATACTATTCAGCTTGCTTTGCTATGTCAGAAGCTCCATAACTTCCATGTGGATCCCTCCACAACTACCTGGATTTACGACTACCTAACAAACAGTGAGACTGAAAGGTTGTGTGTCTGAGATGGAGATCAGCAGCACTGGAGCACCACAAGGGACTGTGGTTCTTACTCTCACCATTCCTCTTCACGCTTTACACCTCAGACTTCCAGTACAACTCTGAGTCCTGTCATCTGCAGAAATACTCTGATAACTCTGCAGTTGTGGGGTGTATCAGTGATGGACAAGAAGCCGAGTACAGGGAACTGGTCAATTAGCTCATCTTAACCCTTTAAAAACGGAACGGCCGCGGGCGGCCGCTAGAAGTTCCCTGTTAGCATAATCCTGCTTAAACTGCTCTAAAATAAAAACTATAACAGCTAGAACGATAATTTTTTTTTATTTGAAAGCTAAGACTGGCGCCTTTCAAGCTGAGCTGGCGTCGCGAGTCGATGACGTCATCATTTGTCGCTACGTGCGACGCAGATCGGCAATATAAACACAAGGTGGCACCAAGAAGTCATAGCAGAGTGGAGTGTTAAGTGGTCACTGCCAGAGAGACTGACGATGGAAAGAGAGACAAATAATGAGGAAAATAAAGCGAGAATAGGTTGTTCTGTCATTTATATTATGTTTTACATGGTTTTAGCTGGTTTTCAGTAGTTTTTTTTTTAATAACAGTTGCTAATTTTAGCATATGAAGTGGCTTAGTTCTACTACAGATCTGCAGCAAGATTAGTGGTTTCATGTTGTTTTTATGACATTAGTGGCTGGGTTTGTTTGTTTTTTTTAAAGATTTTTTTTATTTTGCATTTAGGCAAGTCTTAGCATAGTTTATATTTACACATCTGGAGTCTGCAGGAAATATTTGGCGGAGCAGGTAAGGGAACTGTGAACCGGCTCTGATGATACCACAAGTTACAGCACACATACTGTGCAGTATTTTCACAAATCGAAAGTGCACCCTGTACATAAAATAACCTGATTCAAAAACGAAAGAATTAAAAAATATATATTCAAAATAGGTTGAAGATACTCAACAATTATTCAATCATTTTCTGAATTTTTATAGTTTTTGTATGTTCATTTCGTAGGTTCATTTCTTGGATTTATGAAAAAATTACAGAATTTTGAATAATTTTTCAGCTTCTCAATGGTCCAGAACCTTTTTGTTTATATTAGCTTTAGATATTCTAGGTAAAGCAGCTGGAAATACTCCCATCAAATGACGCCAAAGCAGAAATAAAATGCTTTTATTAGCTGCTTTATCTTGAAGCTGAAATCAAATCGCCTTTGTACTCTGCAACCAATAAGGACTGTATCTCAAAAACTGAAAGAGATACATGGTTGCAATAACTTGTAAAGTGTTAAGAAGTATTTATTTTAATTTTGTACATTTAGAAATGTTTTGGATCACTATGTTTTGTTTTTTTAGTTAGTAAGATGTGATGAAAACAATTCCGATTTTTGTGTATTTTTAATATTCATGGCATTTTTTCAAGAGCATTGCAAGTTATTACTGTCCATTGATGTTCATAACCTTGTAGCTTAAGTTGTACAGATTCTAAAAAATATAAAACACTTGAGGATACCCCAAGAAATGACCCCACTATGCCCAAAAATAACAGAGCAGGCATAGACGGGTCATTTCTATTGCAGTTAATAAAGGGTTAAATACCAGCAAGACTAAAGAGATGATTGTTGACTTCAGGAGGAGCAAGAATAAGCAGCATAGTCCTGTCTACATCCTGGAAGAGGAGGTGGAGGTGGTGGAAAACTACAAATACCTTGGAGTTCAGCTGGACAACAGACTCGACTGGAAATGTAACACTGACTACATCTACAAGAAAGGTCAGAGCAGACTCTACTTCTTAAGGAAGCTGAGATCATTCAATGTCTGCACCAAGATGTTGCAGATCTTCTACAAGTCTGTTGTGGAAAGTGCAATCAGCTTTGCAGCATCTGCTGGGGCAGCAGCATCAGAATCAGAGACTTGAAGAAACTAAACAAGCTGATGAAGAAAGCTGGTTCTGTGCTGGGGATAACTCTGGAGCCGCTGGAGATGATCGTTCAAAAAACAATGCTGCACGAGCTGATGAAGATAATGGAGGATTCTTCCCATCCTCTCCACAACACGGTGAAGAATCAACAGAGTGTGTTCAGTGGGAGGCTGCGTCAAGTTTGCTGTAGGACGGAGAGATACAGAAATTCATTCCTGCCAGCAGCTTCACCCTAAAGAACAAGACTGACTGACTGATTTTTGTTATACTATGACTTCATATAATGTTATATTGTTTAAAAAAAAAAAAAAAGAGTGAGCTTTTACAATGCTGAATTTCCCTTCTGGTACGAATAAAGTATTTTTCATTTCATTTCATTTTCATTTAATTTCATTTTCATTTTTTCAGTACTTTTCAGTTCATTTCATATTTTCTCTGTATTTTGATTGTAGTTTTGTAGCAGCAGCTTGACACCAACATACTTCTGGCACGAGTCCAGCTCTTGTTTCACGTGCACTTCCACAAGCGTTGTTACAACAGCACAAGGGAAGGAGCAAGCGCAGAGCGTCAGATATTAACTCAGATTGGAACAAAGGTTTACATGTAAGGGGAATTATTTTATTCAGAGTTAAAAGAGGAATGAACCAACAACTTAGTTCGTAATTAAGTTTTATACAGAATGATTGTTTTCACTTTGAATTAAGGGGTTTACATGGTCTTTTTTAAAGCAGAATTAACTTTTATTCAGAATTAAAACTCTCATGTAAATGGGGTCTGTCGAATAATTTTTATTTGGAATTGAAAGATTAATAAACCAACCACTTAGATCAGAATTAAAATTTATCCAGAATCGGAACTAAGGGTTTAAATGGTCTTAAAGCAGAACTAACTTTTATTCGGAATTGAAATCTCATGTAAATCTCAGTGGTGGTTCTGGGTGGGGCTGGCGAAGGGCCAGTTAAAGAGGAATTGAAACTTTCATGTTTATGTGGCCAAAAACTCTTGAAGTATGTGAATATCTTCAAGAGAGAACATGCAGTACCTGACCTGAGAGCTCGGCCTCCCACACTCCAAACGGCATCTTCTTTCTCCAGCTGTTTGGTTTCATCCTGGTGGGTTGATGAGGCAGGTATAGTTAAAGCAACCTTTACCGATCTTGCATTTCAGAAAGCACAGCGAGATTATTTGAATATAAACAGTCCCGCCTCACTCCTAAGACACACCCCCTTATTCCCTCTGCCTCCCAATGCAGAAGCAAAGGTCTGACAGGCAGGTCCCTTGGACAATCCTAGGGGTGCACCCCACTTCAAGGATTGGTTTGAGTTTTCATTGTATTTTAAAGTTCCATTACCTCATTCATAGCATTTAACCCTGTTAGAAAAATAGTGTAAGAATGCAACATCGGTAAGGGTTGCTTTAAAGGGACTAGAGGCAGGATTAAGAAATGAGACTCACGAGTTACCAGCGCTGCAGGTAACTCCAACCGGAGCGTGCACAAACTGAAGCTATAACGTGTTTTACTACGCTGATAAAGTCTTTTTCTTTGTAGTTCCACTTTTCACTGTCTTTCAGTTGATCTGGATCATTTGCTGACGGCAGAAGAATCCATAACTATTGCTTACAGTGTTTGAATTTACCGCGACCGTCTCCCTCTTGTATCAAAACTGTCGGGGACGTAGATGCAGCATGAACTGACGACATATCTGCAGGGCAGCACGGGAAATTCGGCCACCGAATCGCAGCACATTAAATGCAGCACACAGCCTGTTCAAGGCAACAAAGAGAGACGTGTGTGGGCTCATTCTTTTTGGTTTTTAACGCTTCATCGCTCATTAGCATTAAAACACTGAACATGCTTATTTATTCTTTCACAATTCCTGCCTCTAGTCCCTAACCCTTTGAACCCTGAGCCCATTTTTCTCGAAATTGCATACTCCAATTAAAATGAGTGTATCTCTGCAACCACAAGGCCTATTTGAATAAATTTGGTGGCAACTGAAAGAAAACACTTGTGAGATTTATGGAGATGTGTAAATATAAGTATATTCATTACTGATGAAGAGTAAATGAAGATGGCACAACAAAATTTCAAACCTCACCTTAAAAAACACACTTTCAGCATCAGCAACTCTCTGAAATGATGCTTTAGAAGCTGTTAATCTCTTTCAATCCAAAGTAAAATATGTTGATATTGTTCCTGCAGAGACCCCCCCCCCCTTCTAAAGTAAAGCAGAACAGAATTACAGAGTTAATTTTTACAAAAAGTTCAGGCGAGGTTTCCAAAATGGCCACTTTGGCACAATTTGGCACAGTTGGTAATGTTATTTTCCAACATGGCACAGTATTATAACTCTTCCATAATAGATATCTTTTAAAAAAAAGCAACAAAAACAGCCTCAAACTGCAGCTTTTCTGACTTCTGTTTCTGCACACGCCCTCACAGCGTCCTTACCTGCTGTTTGTGGTTATGTAGACCCATAACTCCACAACAGATTGGTTGATTTTGGTAAATGAGACATCAATCAACTCGTTAGAGCCAGTAGAATGTAACTAGACCCCTGTAGGAAAGATTGATAGGACTTTCAGCCAATCAGAGCCAGCAGAAGGTAGTAATTCAGTCTTGGCTGGTACCTGCATTGGTAGATTGTGAAGCTGTCTTTTGGGTCCTAAAGACCGTTTTCTTAAAAAAAGTGTTTCATGTGTTGCCCCAGAGATTATTTTCAAACAACCAAGTGTGGATTTACTGGTAAAAAATAGTTTTCACGGAGAAACAGCAAAGGTAAGAGAAATCTTTAAAACTAGTTTGTGGCTGAGCGGTTTCTGCTGTTGCTGCTTATCGGCTTCTATCTCTGTAATCTTCGGTGTAGACGACTGTGAAGCACGTTTAGATTCTGCAGAGTATCAGTGTTAATTTGGTGTATAATTTGTGCTGGTCTGATGCAGAGTTGTGGCTGTGGAGACATAAATGTTGTCCATAGTTTGCTATTATGCCGTGTATTTACGTTTTACATTTTTTATTTCATTTGAATATAACTTTAGTTGTGTTTTGCACAATTAAAAAAGGTTTGTGCTTCTTGTAGCCTATTCTGCAGTTTAATTTGATGTACCAGATTGCAATAATCTCCATCATTAATGCGTTGTTTATCACCGTTGTTGTTGAGTAATAATCACGAGGGACCTTATAAGGTCCGTCTCGGGTTTAATCAACCACACTCAACATTACTATTTAACATTGGTTTGATATTTAAACATTCATGACTAACAAGGGCAGCCACACTGACTCTGACTGGCTCACAGTCCAGAGGAAAAGCCTAAAAATGCCACGTAAAGAGGCGCGGCTTGGCTTTCTCCACGTCCTTTTTTCAGCGGCCGAGACACTTAGACGGTTTTGCTTTTTTAGTAATGACAGACAAAGAGCTTGAAATGCAGCCAAACATCCGCCAGCTGTCACATCACGGCACAGATGATGGCCTTGTTTTCTGCTCCCGCATGATTCGCAGAGGGATGACAAACGCTCGGCTCTCCCAGAGCCTTTTCTCTTCCTTCCTGCTGCTTCTCTGCTCTTCAGCTCCTGTCGCCCTTTTTCATGTCAACTTCACTTTGTTTAGCTTTTCTTCCTTTTTTCTTTTACTTTTTGTCTCAGCGTTTAGTTTAAAGCTCTTTTTTTAGTGATTCGGAGTTGAAGACCTTTTCATAGTTTCATTATTTGTTGTGTTATTTTGCATCAGAAGGAGGAGGTGGCATTGTCTCATGATGCCTCTGGGGAGCTGGATATGTGCGAGTTGACTGTATAATCCTCATTATATCAGCACTGTCTT
The DNA here is from genome assembly GCA_023101725.1 of Atherinomorus stipes. Classification (NCBI taxonomy): domain Eukaryota; kingdom Metazoa; phylum Chordata; class Actinopteri; order Atheriniformes; family Atherinidae; genus Atherinomorus; species Atherinomorus stipes. The sequence goes on from JALJCO010007349.1 coordinate 160,904, forward strand.
ATTCTTTGAAGGATTTACAAGTTTTTAAAGCAACATTACAAACTCTGAACCAATCACCATTTAAAGCCAGATTTGGTAATCCGGCTCAGAAACACTTATTGTTATCGTGGGTGAAATGGTCCTTCCATCCTGACAGTAGTCAATACATCATGTAGCAGTTCTGTAAAAACTGACCAACCCCTGCCATGATTTTTACTTTTAAGGGGGGCGGGGGGGGGGGGGGGGGGATCCAAACTTAAATGGCCCTGCGTGAAAAAGTGATTGCCCCCCTAAAGCCAATAACTGGTTGTTCCACCCTTAGCAGCAACAACTGCAACAAAGCGTTTGTGATAACTGGCAGTGAGTCTTCTACAGCGCTGTGGAGGAATTTTGTTCCACTCATCTTTGCAGAATTGTTGTAATTCAGACACATTGGAGGCTTTTCCAGCATGAACCGCCATTCAGAGGTGGACTTGCTGGTGTGTTCTGGTTCACTGTCCTGCTGCAGAACCCAAGTGCGCTTCATCTTGAGGTCACCAACAGATGGCCGGACGTTCTCCTTCAGGATTTTTTGGTAGAATTCATGGTTCCATTTACCACAGCAAGTCTTCCAGGTCCTAAAGCAGCAAAACAGCCCCAAACCATCACACTAAAACCACCATATTTTACTGTTGCTTCGATGTTCCTTTTCTGAAATGCCATGTTACTTTTACGCCAGATGTAATGGGACCTCCACCTTCCAAAAAGTTCCACTTTTGTCTCGTCAGTCCACAGAGTATTTTCCCAAAAGTCTTGGGGATCATCAAGATGCTTTCTGGCAAAACTGAGATGAGCCTTTATGTTCTTTTTGCTCAGCAGTGGTTTTGGTCTTGGAACTCTGCCATGCAGCCATTTTTGCCCCCCAGTCTCTTTCTGATGGTGGAGTCATGAACACTGACCTTAATTGAGGCCTGCAGATCTTTGGATGTTGTTCTGGGGTCTTTTGTGACCTCATGGATGAATCGTTGCTGTGATCTTGGGGTAATTTTGGTCGGTTGGCCCCTCCTGGGAAGGTTCACAACTGTTCCATGTTTTCACCATTTGTGGATAATGGCTCTCACTGTGGTTCTCTGGAGTCCCAAAACTTTTGAATTGGCTTTGGAACCTTTTCCAGACTGATAGATCTCAATTGCTTTGTTTCTAATTTGTTCCTGAATTTCTTTGGATCGCAGCATGAGGTCTAACTTTTGAGGATCTTTTGGTCTACTTCACTTTGTCAGGCAGGTCCTATTTACGTGATTTCTTGATTGAGAACAGGTGTGGCAGTAATCAAGCCTGGGTGTAGCTAGGGAAATTGAACTTAGCTTTCCAAAGATGTGATAAACCACACACACTTTTCACACAGGGCCATGGAGGTTTGAATCCCCCCTCTTACTCATAAAAATCTTCTTTTAAAAACTGCATTTTCTGTTTACTTGTGTTATCTTTGTCTCAGAGATTTAAATTTGTTTGATGATATGAAATATATAAGTGTGACAAACATGCAAAAAAAAAAAGAAATCAGTAAGGGGGCAAACACTTTTTTACACAACTGTATATCATCACATCTGGACCACATTGAATAAAAAAAGAGCTTGACTGCTTTCAAGTCATCCAGAACTCAGCTGCAAGGCTTTTAACCGGGACACAAACGAGTCCAGGGCACGCCTTTTTCAGCCTCGTTTCAGTGGTTACAGTGAACTTTAGAAGACTTTTTCAAATCTAGACTCGCCTTGCATGGTCATGGTCAACTTCTTTCTTACTGTATATCCAAACCCAGCTTCAGCTTGTTATAAATCTTCTGTATTTTAATAATTGTAGTAAATAATAATAACAATAATAATAAATAATAATAATAATAATAATAATAATAATAATAATAATAATAATGACCTGCTTTTAGCATTAGAATATGGGATTTGACTCAGGCTCTTTACACAGCTGACATGTAATACGTTAGAAAAACAGAGTTTAGCGAGGAGATTATCTAAGCCCCTGCAGGATGACACAGTGATCAGAGTTGGATGATTCCCCAGACAAACAGAAAAAAAGAAAATATGTACGACTTCATAAAATAAAGAGATAGAAACAGACTTGGTCCCCATGCAGCCTCTTGTCGTTCTGACACTCCAGATGAGTCTGCCAGACAGGATTTGCTGTATTACTCTTCCCTCTGCCAACATTGTTCCAGATATTTCTGCTTGAACTACAAGATAAGACGGTTTGTTCGGTGGGAATATTCTGGTAATCTCAGAAGTCCCTATAGACGGTGAATTTTGGGGGATGAGCGCTGTATCTTCTTTGCGCTCTGTTCTTTTTCTGCTCAGATTTAAGATGAAACTGAACCGTCTTTTACATCCAAAGATGTAAATACTTATACTCTGTGTAGTTTAAATGTCTTCTTTTCCATCATTCATGCTTTTTTTTTTAAAATCCAGGAACATGGTGATGGCCTCAGTGAGGCTGCTACACACTTCCAAGTATTCCTATCTGAAACTATGGTTACAGATCAGAACACCGTTTTCTTTCTTTTTTCCACTTCCAGATGTGGCTAATTTGTGGCCTTTATCTGGGCTTTTTCAGTGCAATTCTGTATTCATCTCTCAGCTTAATTTTATTCTGTGGAAAATGACCAACTGCCTGTTTGGAGGTGTAACTCTCAACTAATTTGAAAGTAATGAAGAAAAATGATTCAGCTGACCCTCTAAGCTTCATTCCCAGTCCTTTTTCATGGTCTTACTCCTCCTTGTTCAAGGTACTTCCCCTTTAGATTGATGAGAAGTGCAACTAGTCATTCAGCCATGATACATGTTCCAAACCCAGGCTTTGCTGGTTTATAAACATTAGGGATTGATTTGTATTTTTTTTTATTTAGATAGATAGATACTGTGGAAGTATGAATCATCTCCATTTTAACCTCGGAGACATTAGTATTTAATTTAGAAAGAGATTAAAGATTATTAAAGATTGCTATTATTATTATTATTATCTGTTTAGAGCAGTGTTACGCCCTAGCTCAATGTGGTAACCCAAACGGAACTGAGTCAGATGATAAATTTGTAACAACTGCTGCTATTGTGGAAACCATTGTGGGTGTAGCTTAATTGCTCAACCAAATAAAACTGAACAAAAACTTGAAAACCAGAATCTCTGTTTACTGCTAAAAGCAACACCAATAACTAAAGTCAGGTGTTGCAAAAAGACTAAACGTCTCTCATCTAGCCCAACAAAAACTAACATCAAAGGTGAGAGCTACAAGTTTAATTCCTCCCCGCCAGTCGGTGGTGAACTAATACTGGCTTTCTTAGTTAGCATTAGCAACGTGACAGAGCTGGCGAACTATTAATAGGCATTAGCAAATGTTTATCTTGCATATCCAGGAGGAAAGCAACAACCTCTATGGGCAGTTTGAGCCCCTTTGTTAACTCGACTGCTATGTGCAGAAAGGTAACAACTCCAGAGCTAAACCTAACAGCGAAGACTCCTGACATTGGCATGGTAATCAAAGCAATCAGTAATCAAATATATATATATATATATATATATATATATATATATATATATATATATATATAGTAGGGCTGTAATGGTACACAAAAATCACAGATCGGTATGTACCTCGGTACACAAGTCACAGTTTTTTTCAATATGGTAATAGAAAAACATACAAATATGTTTTATTAACAAGTTCATTGAAATTTAACATCAAAGCTGTTTTTGTTTTGCGTTTTTTGGCGTATTGTTTGAATGAGAAAAATAGTCATAACTAAAGAAAATATTTTAAATAAAGTCCTGCTGTTTGTTTTGTACACTGTTCAATGAAACGAAGAAAAACAATGCTTGGTTTCACCTCTGAGCTTCAAGAGCAAAATTTAACAGAAAAAACTCCACTTTAATTTCACTCATCCTCATCACAAAAGTAAACGTCAGCAGGTTACTCTGGCGGTCAGATTGCCTGCATTAAAAGTAAATGAGTAAATAAGTAACATACTGCTTTTTACACGTTACAGTTTTTACACTTGTATGCACTAAATTATACTGTTTTCTAATCGTACCAGTAACATTCACACCTGTGTGGTGTAGCTATAGATGCGTTAACATGTTGGAAGGAGTACATACCTGACCGAGTCGCCTTTTTTCCCCCTCTTCCCTCTTCGTCAACACTGAGGTGCCTCCAGACGGCTTGATGGCGCTTCCTGTGACTCAACTAGCTTACATGCCATGTTGTTAGGAGTTGTTAGAAACGGGATGCTAAGCACGCTGCATCAACTGGAGGTGAAATCTTACTGGTCCGTCACTCAATTATGTCCAATAGCACGCAAAAACTTAATGAAACAAAATAGAGCTAAATAAACAAATCCTGTGCTCAACAGTTCAACACATATGCACATAGGTACCGTTACAGCCCTAATATATATATATATATATATATATATATATGGTGTTGGTGATGGTGGTGGTTTAATTTCTAAAAAAGGCTTCAAATTCTGACTTTTTTTCTCAGAATTAGAGGCGGGCATTTGCGATCATCTTTTTGAGCGATTTTTGGGAGAACTAACAATCAGTTATTGGTTTAATCGCTAAGAAATGCATGTTAAAAAATGCTTACACATACCACATGCAGACTGTTTTTTTTCTCTCAAATACGTATTTATTTCAACTCCCCGCTGTTCTACAACCTCAATCACCTCGGCGAGCAGGTCAGCAGTGGTGGCATATGATGGTGAGGTAGCTCTGCTGTTAAAGGCCCTGTACCTGATTTTATTTTAAAATCTTTCAGAGAAATCCTTTCTACATGGTATAATATGTGTTAAAAGAGGTTATTTCATAAAAATAAATCACTCATTGATCGCGTACATGCATGAATGCAGGCCTTTTTGGTTTAGGTTTCTAAGGATGGCGTGACGCTCTCTTCATGCCAATGCGGTTCGTTCTACATAAGTTTCGGTTTCCTATCAGCCACTCACAGCGTTTTCTAACGAGAAGCTCCCTCCTCTCTCGAGTGCACGGCAGCACTTGTAAACAGAACTGCATGGCGTCTACCGAAGGGAAAATCGCGATGCCGCAGCAAAACAGAGTTGAAACGCAGGAGAGACCAAAGAAAGAATAAAGTTCATTTAAATCTCGGTGGATTGTACTGAAGGTAGAGAGCAGCTGGATGCCTCAGACTGAATGTGGACTGGAAGTCCACCTGGACAGGTATTTTTTTCAAAAACTTTCTTCTCAGCGGCATTTTATTTGTCCTCGGGTGATGGCGCTGCTGGTCTACTGTATATATACATAGTGAATTCACTGGAAGATGCAAGTTTTCTCTGGAGAGTTTCTTTGTGCACAAGTATGATATTGTGCACGTTATTTCATGCATGTCGAGTGGGAGCAGAGAAAAAGAAGGGAAGGAGTGTTTCTCACTGGGAGAAACAAGGGGCGGGGCTTACAGTTCAAACCACACTGTTCACCTCGCTCATGGTTTGAAAATGTGCAAAATCAGGTACAGCGCCTTTAAAGCGGTCCAACAGTCTGTTGTTATGGCAACGCTAGCTGCTGTGGCTAACTTGTTTAGCAGCTCCTGCTTTCGCTTCTTGTGTTTCAATGAGCCTGGTGATGGTGTATCGTGAAGGAATCTGATCGACTGGTTCAAGTAAATTCATTAAGTCTGGGAAACCTTTCCCATCGACGACACTTCTGGGCAACAAATCCACTAAATTCATTTTACAGATTCCCTCCGTGATTTTGTCTGCCTGCTTTGCATCACAGCTCCTCTGGCTTCAGACCAAGGCAACGGCGGGTGAACGGAGGATTCATTACCTTAAAGCTCAGTCGGATCAGCATTTTTTAAATGGTACATCACGGGAGTTGCTGTCGAATTGTTTGTATGGGGGGGGGGGGGGGGAAAACGTGTTGCAGTATTTACAATGTGAGGTTGAGTTAATTCAAATAGAGTTCATTCAATTAACTATTTTATGACACCGTCGGGTGATCAAAAAAAAAATATGTGATCAAAAAAATCCTAATCCTATTCCTCTTTCATACTTCATTGAACGTTAAGATACCAAAATAAAACAAAGATCCCATGTAAAAGTCAAGGTATAAACTGCATTTTTAGTATGGAAAAGTACTGTATTTTTTCAGACAGTTGTTTCTGTGGATTTACAGGATATTTCTGGCACCCCAGCTGCTGTTTTTACATTTATTTTTACTATAGTGTGGACAGACATAGAAGATGACAAAGTGACAAAAGTTTTTCTAATAATTTTGATGAGGAAGGACAGACACATTTGTTCCCCCCCCCCCCCCCCCCCCCCCCCCCCACCACCCTCCTTTTTCTCTCTCTCACAGGGGAATACGAGATAAACAGAAAGATAAAGGACAGGGGAAAAAAATAGTCAAACTGTCGACTTTGATGAGCCAAAGATAGAATGACAGCTATAAATGTCAGAGCTTTTTATAACTGACAGACCAACAAATTATGTTGGGACCCCAGAGGTGGGTCAGGTTTTGCAGAAGTACAGCAAGAAGTCACCACATCTAGAGTTTTATTAAAGCCAAATGAAATGAGTGGATTTTTTGTGAAGTGTTTTGCCAGCTGAGCATGATGCTTTATAAGTCAAAGCTTTGATGATATCGGGGGGAGGGGGGACGACACACTTCTGCAACACGTTCAATCCTGTCATGAAAGGAAACGTAAAAATAAATGATTTAAGAAATCAATGAGAAAACTCTTCACACAGATTTCTGCAGCTTTTATGATGCTCGAGCATGTTGAAGTACATTGTTTTTATTTTATGCATGGGAAGCTTGTTCTGTTTTACACAGCCTGAGGAAAAACTCCTTTCCATTCCAACATGTGACTTAAGCCTTACTCTATATATACTCCATATGAAATAAATGAAGAGGAACATGGAGAAAGGGATGGAAGTGTAATTGTGTTCCTGCTCTGTTCTGTCACCCATGTCTTTCTATTTATAGGCTGACATTTTACCATCCACAGAACAAGCTCAAACAGCACAGTGATGGATGGATAGTGAGTGGATGTGTGTGCATTCCCAAAGAGCAGAGTGATGGATAGTGAGTGTTTGTGCATTTCACAGTTCAACACACCTTCATCGCCAACCTTATATGTGTGCAGGTTTATTTCTGTTATGATGAGGGCTGAAATCTGACGGTGGCGATGTCCTGGTTTTCCTTACCCAGCCATATCTTTTTATCAGTTGGTTCATATGAACACAGTTTCTACAGTTGGACCATTGTGGGTCATATAAGGCAGAGGTTTTCAAACCTTTTGAGCCCAAAATAACAGTTTAGTGCTCATGACCCCTTGACTAAGTGCGTGGTTAATTGTGTGACTTACCTAACGTGTCATTCATAAATAAGGAGGCTCAATGTTTTCTGGTGGATTCAGTTCACTGCTGTGACAAGAAACCTACGTACCCAAAATCAGCTTTTCTCACTGAGATAATGCCAAATACTGATTTTTAACATGGTATTAGAAACAATTTAGTTATTTATGTGATAATTAGGAAATGAATTTGTTAATCTCACAGATTGTCTTTGCAAAATGTTAACATATAGCCCCAAAATCCCAAATTTATTTGATAAATGTTGCCTCTATTTTATTTCACAATCATCTGGCAACACCCTGAAATTATGCCACCGACATGGGGGTCAATCCCCAGTTTGAAAACAATCGATACAAAAGACTGATTGATAGATTGATTGATTTTAATTGGTGTGAAATTGGATATCATTGACTTAGACTATATTATTTGAAAAAGGCATTAAATGGTCAGAGTTCAAATGAGAGGCTAAAGCCCCGTTTCCACCAGCGGGTCTGGGTCGGGTCGGGTCGAATCAGTCCACGTTTTTTTGCGTCTCCACAGATAAAAACTGGGACGGGTACCCTTATATCCGACCCGACCCAGACTACTTTTTTGGCACCCTTCGGGAGGGGTACTGATCTAACCGATCTGGACCAAAGAGGTGGAGCTAACACAAAGCAATCAGCTGATTCATTGAAAAATCCGCCACTTCCCGCGTGACCCAGCGTAAAAACAAAGCCGGGGTGACTCCTTTCTGTTTCTGTCACGTGTGGCGCCGGTGTTTTGGTTAAACGGCGTTACACGGCGATGATGTCACACAATCACGTAGCAGCGCTGTCCAGCTAATTCTCCGCCTCCAGAATAAGGGTACAGGTTGCTGTGGGGACACAGCGTGAAATCAACACATCCGTACCCAAACCCACCCGATCCGGCCTGGCCCGGCCCGACCTGACCCAGACCCGCGGGTGGAAACGGGGCTTAAGACATGCTTGGTGACAAAAGCAATTGTGTATGATAGTGTTTGTGGTTAATGAAGCCATCTTTGAAGTTAACATCTGAACTTTATGACACCACTTGGGTTTGGAGACCATTGTTTTCAGATCGCGTAATGTGGAAATCTTTGAATGCTAGCTAAAGTTCAGCAGCTGGTCAGCAGTCTCACTGAACAGGGTGGTGTCATCAACGTATTCGAGGATGTAGTTACCGAGGGGCACCCCAGGGATTCACTCACAGACTCTTGACATCAGGTGGTCAATGATTCAATTACAAAGCTCTGAAATGGTGGCATAGCCCTGCCTTACCCCGCTATTTATGGGGAACCACTCAGAGTCACAGCCATTCACACACACACACAGCTCTTGGCACCCTAGTACAGCTGCCTAAGGAGTGTGATCATTTCGGCCGGGACGTCGAGGGACTTCAGGATGTTCCAAAGGACTGCTGACCAGCTTCTTGAAGCTCTCTGCATGTTTGAGGAGTAGGCCTGAAAGTTAGGTCTGATGATAAACTGGCCAAAAACCGAGCTTATGCAGAGGCGATGGACCTGACCCAGACCCACCACTCCTTTTTGACAGCACCCCTGTCCACTTTGTCCCTACTTTTAAATATTTTGGTTCAACAGTGTCTGACACCGGCAACCTCAAGATCAAGATCGACAGCCACCATGACCTAATGTCTTCCGCCATCCAGTCCTTATGGAGACCATTGTGGCGGCACCAGCACATATCTCGGGAGACAAAGCTTCAGATCTACACTGCCTCGATCATCTCCATCCTCCTGTACGGCTCTGAATAACACTCTGGCGGACAGGCTTGATGGTTTCAACACCAGGGCCCTCAGGGGGATCGAAGGCATCAGCTGAAGCCAGCATGTCACAAATCGGACCTTAAGAGACCAAACTGAACCACCCCGCAGCATCTCGTCCTGTAGCAATGCGGCGAGTGCACTGGTACGGCCACATCTCCCACCTGCCCATGAAACATCCAACAAGCTCCATCCTGGCCTTTAATCCCCAGCTAGCCGTATGGAGGAGACCCAGAGGTGCACCCCACACCTGCTGGGTGGATGTTGTGGCCCAGGACCTAAGGGCCTGTTATGTGACCCTGCCACAAGTCCAACATTGGGCTGTTGTCATTGCCAATGACAGACCCAAATGGAGAGACCTGGTTGCATTGGTTGGCTCTACACACCTCGAAGTGCAAGAGGACTGACTAACTAATTAGCTAAAGTTCAAGCTGAACTTCATTATCACACAAATAAAGCAAAAAACAGTGTGTAAAACGACAATAAAATACAAAAAAAAAATCCCATAATAAAACAGACTTCAGCTAGCTGGTTAAAAAGCCAATGGCAGCAGAAACAAGGGAGCTTTTAAACATACCATCAGGGACACAGAAATGTGGTGTTCAGGTAAACATACAGTACTTTCCCCACTGATGATGTCACAGTTGGCCAAAGGGAACTATTATTTTCTGGTTCTAGCTGAGAAAACAACTTTCTGGGTTACCGTTTTTCCCCCAGGCCCACAAACATATTTTCCACTGAATCCACTGGCTGGTTCATTGTGATGTCCCGGAACCAACGCAGAGCCTTGCTAGTGTGAGCTCCATATTTTTAGGCCTAGCTGGCTCCAAACAGTGACAGTGTTGGGTTTCTCAGTTCTTAAGCATATTTTGTGCACATGAAAAAAGATTGTTTACTCTGTGTGTTTCAATAATATTTAAGAAAATGGAGGTTTTGAGTTTCTAGTCATATATAATTAGTTCATGTCCAGGTTAAAACAATCACTGGCCAGCAGGAGAGTCCTGCAGCCGCAGTTTTTGGTTGTTTAATGCCAGTTCAACATTATGTCGACTGCAGAAACTGTCTCCACAAAACTTTTTTGCACCTTAAGAAATCAACTTTAATTTGAACTTATTTGCGCATGCAGGGATGAATGCACTCAAATTTCTTATTGGGACTTCTTAGACTTTTAGTTGGAGTTTGTTATGTATAGATTGTTCAGAAACAGAGCAAACAAACTTCTTTTTGTTCATGAAAAGGTAAGTGTTAGAAAGTGAAGTCAGCTCTGAGCCCAGTTTCTGTTGCCTTCTCTTCGACTGGTGTGTTTTTCTTCCATTCTCCTCTTATAGTTGATGGCAGGAGCAGGAAGTATGCCTGATTTGCATCCAGAGAAACCCCCCTGGGGTGCTTTGTACATGTACATCAATCCTTCATACTTCCACCCTGCTTGCAAGCCTGCTGAGAATAGATCAATGTGTCTTGTTCAATAAAAACTAGGATTTTGTCTCATTTCTATGTCCTTTGGTTCTCCTTTACATCCCTATTTCTATATTTGTCTGTAGAGCTGTTTCCATCTCTCAGGAAAGAAAACAGGATTCAGATGGATGGAAGTGGTCCTGCAACCCACTTTAACAAGCTTTGTAGGACAACCTGTGACATATGGAGCAGATACCGTATGTTGGAGCAAGGCAGTATGAAGATACTGGTCTTTTAGTTCTCGAGACCAGTCTTGAGACTGGTTTTCATGGAGACTGATAAAGTTTATATCGCTCTCCGTACGTTCCTCGGGTGCTGCCTGCCGTCTGCCCCTCCCTCCCTGTTTTGCGGCACTCACTCACAGTTCAGTCTGTCCTGGTGCAGACATCTGGATGAGGAGGAGTGGTCATCTCACAGCAGCTAGCAAATTAATTTAGCAGGCGCAAGAAGATACTTTTTCCTGATCTAAGCATGTTAAAGGAATAGTACACACACAGAATGATGGTCCTTCATTTTCTACTCACCCTCATCTTGAACAAGACTGTGGAGCACTTTTCAATATCTTAAATGCAGCCGGAGATCAGACAGGTTTTCGTTACCTCCCCAACTCGAAAGTACATCATTTAGTATATTTTTTATAGCCTGAACAGTAATACACTGCGGTTTAGGGAGGAAGCAATATTTGCACTTTTGTGTGAGTTCACGACGCTACAGAAGCCACAGCGTTCAGCGACTACTCTGCTGATAATGCAAGTGTTGAAGAAGAAATTTGCCGTTTGTAAAGATTGTCCTGGTTTGTCCGCTCCTCGTTCAAACACAAGAGGGGTTGGCTATTTATTTAAAACAAAGAGAAAAAGACAAAGAGAATGTGTGATTTCTTCTGCCGCAGCTTCCATAGTGTCGTGAACTTGCACAAACAAATAGAAAGTACAGTGTAGCACTGTTTAGGCAATAAGAATATACTAAATGACGTAGTTTCTAGTAAATTCTGGACGCTACCCACTCAGGACACTTGGATTACATTGGACGAGCAGTATGGAGGAATATTGACAAGTTTTTCTTTTACTTTTATGGACCTTTTTGTTTCGGTCGCCGGTGAACTCCATTACAGTATATGAATGTTAGCGGATAACGAGATGCCTCCCAGATCTCCGGCTGCATTTGAGATATTAAAAAAGTGCTCCAGAGTCTTGCTCAGCATGAGGGTAAGTAGAAAAAAAGGCATATCATTCTGTGGGTGTACTATTCCTTTAAACTGTCTCTATCTGTGTTTTGGAATCGTGTTTATTGAAGTCATGCAGCTATAAAGCAAAGCGCTCCAGGTCACATGATCCAAAGATCTGCTTCTGCAAAGTTACATGGTCGGCTTTTTCAGGAGGGCAGCCCCCCAGAGCACCGAAATGTGTCATGCTGTGTATTTACACCAGAAATAATTTATTATTACTTATAGTAATAATAATTAGGGATGCACGATATAATCGGCCCCCTATCGGTATCGGCCTTATATCGGCTTTAAAACTGAGTAACGGACATCGGCCACCCCACCAATATTTAACCGATATTTAACTGATATTTAACCGGTCAGTCCGCTGTTTCTAAAGTTTAAAAAAAATAAAAATAACTTATTCTTCTCCTTCAAAAACTTCTTTTTTACAGAGAAGTTTCATTCCCACCCCTAATCTTTAGATTAGGGTGGGAATATTGATACACTGAAATATCATGATATTTTCATGTGCTGATATCATATTGACATTTAAAAACACAGTATTGATCCATTTTACTTACAAAATCTTGCGATATTTAATTTTTCTGTTACGAAATTTCACAAAATAATGTGAGGTTTTGTAACAGGACGATGAAATCTTGGGAGATTTTGTAAGTAAAATAGATCGATACAGCGTTTTTAAATATCAATTTGAAAATATTTCAGGATTTCAGTATATCATTATTTTTTCCAAACCGTATTTTTCAAAGTGTTGGAAACAGATAACAAAACTGCTATTTGCAATGACTGCATATTTTTTTCAGCTTCGTTATCGTTATCGATATCGGTTATCGGCCCTGAGTTTAAAAATATCGGATATTGGCCAAAATTCCAGTATCGTGCATCCCTAACAATAATATATGGGTCAAAAGTTACACTGTGTCCCTTTAAGATGACAAATGAATAATTGTGTGGACATGGAGGAGAGTACGAACAAACTGAAACTGGGAGAAGCAGAAACTGGAAAATTTAGACATCAGTCTGCCTGAAAGGCCACTTAAAAATTATCTTTAAAGTATTAAAGAGTGCATTTATATCCTGAGAGGGAGATCTCTCCTCTAGTTAATCTCCATCATTTATTTAACTGCACATCACAAAGTAAGTTCTCCGTTTCACCTGACTGTGGTTCAGTTTTTGTTCCCTCATGATCCGTTCTAATTTTATATCATTGCTCTCTTAAGTACACTCTTCTCCAGCTTGTGTGTTGGTTTGTAAACCTCACGTCTCTTTTCAGCTGCATCAGCTGAGTGCCGTACAGCACCTCTGCAGCTGCGGCTCATTCAACACGAGAGTCAGGCGAGTTAAACACTCATCCAGTATCAAACTGAATATTCCATCATGCTGTCTCCGTTCTAAAGTGCTCTCTTCTTTCCCCATGTTAAAACCAACCTCTTCCCCTTTCATCATCCTCTGGATGCACAGAAGAATCTTCAAACTTTTGTTCCCCTTCCAGCTTTAAGCACCTGAAACAACATCAAAAGATGAGACTCTCCTGCCAGGGAGCTGCAAATTTCCTCTTACCTGCTGGTTTTTTAATCCTCTTGAAACATAATAGTCCATGTGATGTAGCGTACAACCGCGGCTGGGCTCACACTCAAACCGTGGTTATTAATTTTTAATAAGATTTCCTTACAAAGAACAGTTATACTTCTGAATGTTTTTAACCATAAACATGTCTTCGATAGTTTAGCAAAGCTTGCATAGTTTTCACTTTCTACAACACTAAGCACTCAAACAAATTCTCAACGGCTTCAACTCAGTTTTTAAATCAAACCTTCTTTTGACCAGACAAACACTTTTCTACTTGGACCCAATTTGCAAAAACTCATCTGTTTTGCAAAATACTGTAGTGTCAGCTGTCATCTTTACACACGATGCAAGTTTCTGATGATGTGACTGGACCAAAGACTATAAAAATAATGGACGTTGTATCCGGTCACGTCGGAAGAGCTGAAAGTGAAGCCATTCGGGCGTGTCCCAGCGTCGCCATCTTGCAGTGTCGTGTGTGTCGTCACTCCCAGAAAATACTAAAACGGGCGAAGGCAAGGCCGCTCTGAGCCAAATGATTGACAGCCACACTAACACTAACCAAGCTAATCTGAAGTGAACAGGAACGAGTGAAGACAGAGGGTTTAAAGGTAAGACATGCTCAGACTTGCTGTGACAGCTAGTGTTGGCAATGTTGGAAAAACAGTTTGAGCAAGCGACATTTTACAAAACACACCACCCGAAACCACGCCTTCAGAGTGTAGGGAGCAGGTTACGAGCAGGTTAACGATAACAGCCGAGTGGATAACGCGTTAGCTTGATAGTAAACAGCTGACAAACCACGTTTCTAAAAGTTTAATCCACTCACCTTCAACTCTTTCTGCGGTGTCAAGAGTTCACATTGCAAACGTCAACGCCTCCGAGACTTGATCCTTTTCTGTTGTTTTGTTTGTTTTGTTTTTTTTGGTGCAGCAGCAGTTAGCAGTCTGTTAGCTATATTTGTTTGCAATGAGCGGCGCACAGGGGGGTCACAGAGAGAGGGGAGGGACAAAAACGAGACACAAAGGCATCGATTCGTTCTTTATATGTTGTGAATTACCAGTTCCTGCCTTTTGGTGCGAATGGCGGGGGTGTCAGAGTTTTTACAGACCTGCAGCTCTCACAGAGGTCTGACTTTTTTTCTTCCTTTTTATGAATACACACAGCAAAAAGTGGAGTGTTAAATCAACTCCTACATAGTTGATTTAACACTTTTTGAGAGTTTATATAGCTCCACACTTTTTGAGTTAAATTGACATTTTCAAAATAGTTAAATATTTAACACTTAGTGAGAGTTCGCTTGTGAACTCCCATAGCTGTGTTAAAAAAAAGTGATTCAAAATTAACACTATAGAGTGTTAAATATGAACTCTTAAAAATGTTAGTTTCACTCCCAAAATGTGTATTTTGTGCCACAGACAGGATAATGAATGCCACAGCCTGTAATTAAACCCGTACCCTCTGCTTTAAGGTAATTTACTACACTTTACTACATTCACATCTTGACAAAACATCACCAACTTTAACAAAGATACTTAAACTAGCAACTGTTGATACAATGATTTAAAACACTTGACTGTTGACATTCAGTTCCCTAAAGGAAACCAATTTAATTGGCCCATACTCTGTTTTAGGGAAAATGTTTCCCAGTGATGAACAATGGCTGTCTGTATTTTCAAAAGATTTTTAGATTCAAGCTGCAGGTACAAGTAAGAAAAACGTCAGGCAGGTAATGGTGCCAAGTCTCAGTCCTGTCCTGGGCCTTTAAATAAAAGGCTAAATTTACAATAGTAATTCAATAACAAGAATCTAAAGAAACTAATAAAAAATAAACATTTACAAAATTATGAGTTAGTGGAAAAAAATGTTGCTTTTGAATTGTGGTAGGAAATAATAATTTAAAAAAAACAAACAAACAAAAAACAGAACTGTCCCAGACACATATCCCATGAACAGGGAACCAAAATACCTGTCAACAGGTGTAGAAGTCTTTTTGAACATTAAAAAAAACACCTGATTGTAATGATTACCTGAAGTGTTGTGCAACAAAATTTTGGCTCCAGAGCCCCATCATGCTTGTTTACTCGTTTTATTTTTTGTGTGTTTGTTTATAATATTTCTGTTGAACCACAATTAAATATCGGTGTCATGATTTTTATAGAATTTTCATTTATCATTACTTTAGTCAATTTCAACTTATTTCACTGACAGATGTTTTTTTTTTCCATCTTTAATGAGACTATTACTAATTTTGAGGATGACTGTGTGTATATGCATATATGCATACAATATCAAGCATTCCCACTAAGGATTCCCCGATACATCAGTCAGCTGATGTTTTATGCCAATATTTGCGGTTTTTGCTGCCATTGATATCAGCCAATACGTCGGGTATTTTTACCATTTTGACCCCTGCTTGGCATAATTTACGCACATAGAGGCAGCAGTTTTATATATATATATATATATATATATATATATATATATATATATAT